>CADEPD010118432.1:0-13275 GCA_902829195.1 Fraxinus dipetala
TTTTTTTTTTTTTTTCTCTAAAGACAATTTAGCCAACACTACTTAGTATTGATATACGTAGGTAAAACGTTGTACCTTGTCTTAGTGCAGTCCCATCACTATTAATTGAGCAAACATGTTATCAAGATAGCACCGAATTTTTGAAAGGAACTAAGGAAATAATCATATTAAGTTGGTGCATGCACTTAATTACTCAAACAAGTGATGACAAGTGCTCAATTCAGAATCAACGTCACTGTAATTGTCTTCATTCGATTAACAAAAAATAAAAAATAAAAAAAATTGATTAGACAAGGATTGGAAGGGAATCTACAAGTCAATTAAAGGAGATTAAGAAAGTCGATTGAAAAGAGGGATTAATATATATATACTTTTATTTCTTTCGTAATGAAAGTAGTGCACTTTAGAATTAGATGTCCACGATGGGTACAAGGAATTCCAATTAGCTTTCCCCTCCTATGTATGGGCCTCTTTCACTTTTTTTTATTTTTTTTATTTGCTTTCCTTTTTTTCCTTTTTAAATGTCAACGTCAACTATTACTCATCAATTATATATGAAATAATTGAATATAGATACAATTAATCTCTTTCATTAAGGAATTTGTTGGCAATTCCGTTGTGAGGAAAGCTACAAAAGATTACTATTCTTCTCATCTCGAAATTTAGTTCTTACTTAATCATGAAGGCAAAATTCTGTCGTTTATGAAGTGAACTTTTGACGGACCAGCCCCTTTATGCTACACTTTCCCCTCCTAGTCACGAGAGAGTTCATGGCCGGAATAAATCCTATATGACCAGACATCTGTATGGATCATTATCTCTTACTCACGAACCAGGATCAAACTAATGTCAAATTGAAAATGAAACCAAAAGTAGCTATTTAATAGTCATGTTTATTATTTAGTATTATTATTTATATTAATTCATATTGATTGCCCATCACCATTTTATCTTTTTTGTGTTTCTTCTATTAATTTTGACGCGATTGATGGTTTTCGTTAGAAAATCTATCGTTGGTTAAAAAATAAAATTGTCAGTACTACTAAGAGATAAAATTCAATATCGATTAAAATTGAAAATATAGACCAACTTATAAGAGTTTGGACTAATCATCATAATAAAGTCGACATTTTAAAATAGAACCCCAAGTCTTAACACGAACAATTCAATATGATTAAGATTCAAAAATGAACACACTCAAACGAGCCACGCAGTGACATGTTAAGAGATAAAATCATATATCAAATAAAAATAAAAATATACACTAACTTATAAAAGATTGGACTACTCCTCATAATAAAATTGATCTTTTTAATATGAAACCTCAAGTCTTTAATAATTACTACGTCTTTGATGTAATTTTACTAATAAGTACTACATCTTTGATGTGCTAAGTCTGTATAGTAGCTATCAAATGATGTATAGAGGCATGTAATTTTACTAACGTTATCCATGATGTAAATTCCCTTTGCACGTATCACTTTCGGAAGTTATGCACTGGAAGCTAAATGCATCACTTTCACGTACAAAAATCAATCCATTGAGCTTTGACTTGGATTGGAAATTTTACTCGATTGAACTCCCATATAATTGAACTTATAATTCCATCTTCAAAAGTCAACTTTATTAAACGAAATAATCAAAACTTTTATATATTAATTTATATTTTTATATGTTAATTTATGTCAAGACGTATATGCACAAGTGCAGTGCTACACTAACAGGGTAGGTGAAAGGATTTTAAAAAAAGGGATATGTGTCAGTGTTTGATTGGACAATTTGAAAAAAAAAAAAAAATAGCCAAACTGGTGCCGACAAGCAGCACCTGTCACTTGTTTCTTGTCACTGAGCCTGACTATTTATCATTTCTCTATGGAAAAGACTGGTCCTGGGCCAAGTACCAGGGTTCTTTCTCCATGCACAAAAGGGAAGAAACAGAAGAAAAATAATAATCCATTAAGTAATTGACACGTAAAGATTAACCGCGTGGGCGTAATTAGATCCCACATGTAAGCTTAACCGGGGAGCAGTGGGTCTGAGCCTGGACCATGTAAATTAATTTCGAAAATAGTCGCTTTTCACTTCTTCATCAGCTTTAAATTATGAGGTATTAGGGTACAAGTTTTGCTCAGCAGAAAGGGCCCATTTTTCTTTGCCTGCTTGGCAAATTCGGCAAATTCCATGTAATGAAACATTCATATATAAATAGTAAAGAAACTTTGACAGAAAATGTCAACTAATAATTAGTAAAAGATTTTACTTATTTATATTTCCATTTTCAATAACTTCCAATGAGAGTCGACTATTTGAGTAGTTTATTCTTCTATAAATTTTTCTTTTGAGACTTTCAGGATTGCACTATGTGTTTCTTTGAGTCATTGGTTCAAGTGATGAATCATTGATAGACTATAATTTTAACTAAAAAATATTTATAAAAAAAAACGCATGTATATGTATATATTATGTCTTTTTTTGCTAAATCTAAATATATGTATTTTGCTCACATTCTTTATGAATATTTCGTAGGTGCCGGTCAAGATTGCGATATTTCATATTCAAAATATGGGTTCGAATCTCTACCAGCATAAATGATATAAATTTAGCTCTCGGTGAATTTGGTAACTAACTGGTTTACATTGAATCAATTCCGATTTTCACTAAAATCGGTAAGCTTCGGACGGTTATTGACTGATATTAGTGTTTTTTTTTTCCCTTTTGCTGAGTAGACCAATTAATGCCACCCGGACTAGACCACTATCTGGTTCATTAGTTTTCGAGCCGGACCAATTGGCGTAATCCAAGTTTAATCATTATGCTTATAATCGTATCCCTAGTTTTAAGTTCGTCGGTAATACAACATAGAGAGATTATCCATATGGATATTGCATATCTCATTTTGCATTTTATTTATAACTTAATCGTTATTTTCTCTAAATATTATTTGTATTTATAAAGTTGGACCACAACGATTTATAGAAAATATTCATAGTTCATAATAAGGTATAATTAATTTAGATTAATCATATATGGTATAAGCAAGGAATTTTTTTCATAGTATAATGGTCATAATTCGCATATTAAGATTCAAGTTTGGAGATATATACTTGTATATTACAATTGAGCTCGAAAACTAACAGTTGCTTTAATTCAATTACTTTCTTGATTTACTTGTCTACAAATATATATAGTTTTCCTTATGGTATTTGTCTTGAAATTTTAATATTAAATAAACCTAAATCGAAGTGAAGGCATAATGAAGTGGACAAATAGCTTTTTCTTTCACTACTAAAGTACTACATGAGCATGTGGACTGTATTGAAGTGTCAATTTCCAATAGCACTACGGTAAGTGCGTTCCCACCGTAACAAGGAAGGGCCATTGAGCAAATAATTGGAGTTTCTTCCAAAAGGTTCTTCTACCCACAATATTAGCCCAATTATAGTGTCTAGTTAAAAGAACAGACACGTGTCACCTCAACATGGGAGTATTAGTGTTCGGTGGTGGGTGGGGTGGGGGTACAATTTGTGACCACATTGAATATGGCATTTTCACCCAATTCCAAATTCCATTCCTTTTGGCCTACCCATTGTGATGAATTATTCTTTTTCTATTTTCTCTCTTGAATGTGGGGACTTCACCATAAATGGGCATAGATAAATTTTGATATGTAGGATTGTGTGTGGTAGGCGTAGTAAAATCATTAATAAAACTATATATGATAAAAGAAAAATCGATCTATATTTCACGAGTTGCTAAATTATTTATCAGTTGAGATTGATCATCTTAACAATGATGAAGATACTTGTGACATCCTCATAGTTGAAGTAGACATCCCTCCCAAGGAAGCCCTAGATGGCACCACGACCAATACAATTCAAATTTTAATAACAATTAGAACTACGATAAGTCGTGGTACAAAATGGTGGTGGCTATACTTTTGCTTTGGCCATGGCATTGATGGCTAAAGGCGAGTTAAATGCTAGAAGTTACAAAAGGTGACCACCATTAAGAAGATAAAAATGAAAATTTTCACAATCACTACTACTAACGTCATGAACCTAAGAAGTATGTAGTCGTAGAAGCCTTATGGTCCAAGAAAACGTTCAAGTTGGATGCCTCTTTGAGTCTTGACATATATTAGTAGGCAAGGGAACTGAGCAAGCAAGGAATATGTGAAAAGGCCAACAACACACGATATTAAAACAAGATTCCACCAAATATCAATCGATCAGAAATAAACTTGCAGAAAATTCACGATTGAACACAAAGAACTATTTCGACCTAACTCCCCGAAGGTTAGACGACCACATCTAACACCTACATATCCCGTTGAGCATCCAAATAATGGATATATGCTCGAATGCACTATTTAGCCCAAAAATGGCAACAAGTTACAAGATGTTCTTTCAACACAAGAGAAACGTACAGAACACTTATATCTTAACACCAAACTGCGGATCTATAAGGAATCACTCAAAAAACTCCACAATCGCTTATTGAAATCGCGACTGCAAGAAAACCTTTATTATCACATCAATCACTCAGGAACATAGATTACAGAGGCTAACAAACACATGTGATCTCAGTTTACAAGTTCATCAAGAGAGATGAAGAATACAACGATCAAACCCTAATCTACAAGAATAAGGCGTCTCTCAAAAAAATCGAAAAGATAGAAGAATCTCGAAAGGTAGAACCAATTGAAAATATCAGCAATATGCACGTATATATATTTCACACCAATAGAATCCAAGGGCTAGGATTTGAACACGTGTCATGGCCTTATAAAAGACGTTCCATTAATAAAAATGTATCAACAATAAACACGATTTTAAGCAAATTTCTCGGAGCACATCATTAATCAGTGGTTCGAGCCTGAACAATATGGATATTTTATGTTGGACATATTATTGAAAGTTATTAATCACATTGCACATAAACTATAGAAACAAATTCTTAATTATTTTGATAAATTTAACTAAATGAATCTTTTGTTATTTCTCATACTTGCATGATAAATTAAATTTCGGAATATAGATATGTCATTCGATAATAATTTCATGACGTGTTTGGTGACATCAATTAATTTAATAATTTTGAGTTCTTAATATGTCACAAAGATGTGATTAGCCATGCTTCAACTTGGCATATTTATAAACATGATTTATTGGTTCCATTTAAGTTTGATAATATTAGCTCCCTTTCTGCGTAGATTAAAAGTTGATAAAATTTTAAATCAAAGTCAACAATTAATTTTCAACAATACATTTCATCAACTTCAAAGTCAACATTTTATAAGATTCACAAATTTTCAACAATACATTTCATCAACTTTTATCAAAATTTACTAAAAATTTAATTTTAATCTACGTCATAAAGGAGCATAATAAAAGGCGCCATGCAAAAGTAGTTGAATAAGTAGTAATGAAGTGTTGTTTATTTAGGTCCCTTAATAATTACACATTTTATTGTCTGCCTGCGCTGTCTAGACATTATTTAGGTCCCTGGATATTAATGAAGGATTCAAAGCTCTGTGTTGACTTATCTCTTTATTAAATAACTAATTAACAGTGTGTTAAGACATAATTTCAGCCTTACCATGCTCACTCTGCTATATAATTGCTTTGTATTATGTTGGTGGTTTTGCTCGTGCTACTCTTGAGCTAACACTTCCAGTCTATGTTGCACATGTTGCAAGAGCTCTTTTATTCAACTCAAGTACGTCACCAAATTATCAGAGTATATATCATATTTGATATTTGATAATGTTTTTAACTGCTTATAAGTTGTGAATCTTACGGTATATGTGAGTAATAAGTGAGTATATTTTGAACACTTTCAACATATTTATAGGCTTCTATATATATGTATTTGACAGTTGAATGTAAAATTTAAATAATATATGTGATATTTTCTAACAGACAAAGTGATTCAAAATGATATCGAAGTTCAAAAAATTCAAACGAGCATTTTAATCCGTTCAAAAGCTCCAATGAGCATTTAGATTCCAAGACAAATTATTTTGTTCAAAAGAGCCACTGGTACATGTTAAAAGAAAAAATTATATATCGTTTAAGTATAAAAATATTAATCAACATATAAAAGTTTGAGCTATTCCTCTTTACAATATTGATATTTTATTATGGAATTTCAAATTTTAATATAGTATCAAAGTATAAAAGGTTAATGAAGTTCAAGTCTTATCGCCATCCGCTTACTAAATTGTGCACTTGATAAGATTCAAGGGAAAAAAGTGAATCCTACCTATATACGACGGTCAGCTGTATTGAAGATAAAATTTAAATAATATACGTTACTTTTTAACAGTTTAAGTGATTAAATAAATTGTGATTGATTTTGGATATAAATAATGTGTCGGTGGACTACTTCAGGTAGATAGATATCTCCACACCATGATGTCATGTTAGATCTAATGGAAGACTAAAGCAATGAATCACAATTTTTGTGTCCTAATTGCTAAAACATTTATCTCAAGTGTAATGAATAGTGGAGAAGTCCCTAGATTAACAAATTTTATAAAAAGTGACTTTTGTTTTTTTTTTATTTAGAATGCGTGATTAAAAATGAATTAGAGAAAAAAAATGAATTTTAGAGAATGAAACTCAAACATGAGCTTAAGTTGACTGGAATATTATGAACTTTAGTACTTAATTAACCTTGTTGTCCAGTTAAACCCTTTCATGCTTACTAAAGTAGAGACAAATGACACCTCCAGCAACTTCGGTCCAATGTTAGATTAATTAATAATTTATATGTTCGAGATTATGTGTTAACTTAATCATAATCATAATTATTAAATACTTAAAGTTGGATAGAACCTTTTTGCATGCACATTGTTTGAAGACCATTAAGAAGTTGACATGCAAATGCAGTTAATAAAACTTGTTATCATATCTTTATCACTTTGAAGAGGTTAGTGGAGTGGGTTATGATCCTAAACCCTACTTTAAAAGATATGGAGAATGCTAAAGTGTGTAATATTATTATTATCTTCATAAGCCATTATTGTGGCTAAAGAAAATTGCACCTTGTATATGGTAATACAAAATTATAGCTCGACTAAGAGATGATAGCTCTGTCTTGCACGGTATGTGTATTATCTTTACAATTCCATCGATATAAAATATATTATTATTTAAGACGAACAAATTTAGATTTTCTTTAGTTTCCTTCTTACTCGAGCATGAAAAGAACCCTAACACGATTTTTCAATCAATTGATTGATTTACCTTCATCAAAATAGTTGTGATAGCACTCATCAACAATGGTACTAGTGAATATTATATCAAGATCAACTTCACGAAAATCCTCACATTATTTAGGATTAACTTATATTCGATGTTGGTACTGAAACAAGTTGTCTTACATGCTGACAATCTCACATTCAACATCATTCAATATCTTTATTGATAAATATTAGTTGTTATAAAACATTTGGAATAAATAACCGAGTGAGAATCTTGATGTATTAATATTTTCTTCCAAATTTTCTCATTGTTTTGCTACGTTTATACTAATTTGCAAATAAATTTCTTGTTCTTTAGCCTACATTATTGGCAACGATCAAACTTTGCTTATGTTTGTGTGGCTAGACCTCGCTTTAAAATACTAAAAAAAATTATAATTCAGCAAATAGTAAGATAATAAAGATGCGATACAATCAACCGATAAAGATATAAATTTGTATATAGAAAACCCTCCAACAATCCAAATTTATGTTTTAATTTATTTCATCTACTTCATGATCGGAACAAATAAGGACACATGCTACACCACGAGTAGTGCTTAGTATCTAATTTTCCCTTAAAATTTTACTAATCCGTTGGTTTATTTCTTCTCACCAATATGCTAACAAGGCTACATAAAATTCTCTTTTTAAGACATACTTCAAATTTCAAATTGACGAATTATTTGTTTCCTTAGGAGGGTCGAAATTATATTGGGCTCTGTCTTTGGACTTTCAATTCATTAATGTTGTCAAGCCAAACATGAAGATTTGCCAAAACCTCATGGGCCAAAGTGTTATAATATGAATACTTTGTCGTCTTGGTTTGGCCCAAAAGCAATGTAAATATCATATGGCTGCTTAGGGTTTCATATTCTTGAAATGTGCAATGTGTTTGGTATTTTCCACCACTAGTGTTATCGCATACCGGAGTTCATGCTCGCCGACATATCGAAACAAAGTCTTATCCTTTTTCTTAATTCATTACTTTGAATCTACGAGGGATTTTCTTCTTTTCCTCAAGAGAAATAGAAATCGGATTATAATCCACTTCTACACCTTACCCAATAAATAATAATTCCAAATATTCCGTAATTTTCTTTCAAGTCTAAATATAGTAGACATACGTGACTTAAAATCAACCTATCTACTTGAATCATTTTGTCCCAAACTTAAATTTTCATTTTCACATAACTCTTAAATAAGTCAAGTTGTCGTGTTGTGTTGCCGTAACACAGAACTGTGTAATAGAGTTGATCTAAAGACCGGTATTTATTTCGTAAGAAAGCCAAAGTTTGAGGCTTCTCACTTTAATAATTGCTAGCATATTTTAGTATTTGCAACGAAAAATTCTTTGGAATTTATAGTGTGAACAAAGTTGTCACATCCAAAATTTTAATTTGTCAGCTTAGTAATAATCAACTAAGCCCATTGACTATGTTTGGCCCACCAAGTGGCCATCAACTCAAACACGACAATTTTGTCGGGTAGTAGCTCAATAACATGGACCACAACAAAGCAAAAGATATGTTAGGTCCATTAACATTTGCAAGAAAAGCCATTGCTTTGGAAAATAAAAAGTTGTGTACAATGTGATCTTCAAACATTGTCATAAAGAAATTACTACGCATAATTAATAATGTTGTGACATAAATTTAAATTTTCAAACATTGGGAAAAGAACAAGCCAGTGACTTCACCTAGTATGAAAAGTTCATATATCGATCATCTCAAACAGCTTTCCCTTCATCATGCCGAAATAAAGTACCATAGCAGCATCCGAGGTGCACTTCACTAAGTATTCATAATCTTTATTATAAAATAAATTAAATAGTATTGAACAATATAAAGAAAAAAAAAGTTGATTTTTATTTATTTTCCTTTTTGCCAAACACCGATGTTTTATACACAAGGGAAAGAAAATATAGCATCATTGCAAGTTCTCTCTAATGTATACATATGATGTAAAGAGGGCAAGGCCAGTTATCGAACATGATTTGGTCTAAAGGCATGCTATGTATCATGGCCTACCAAAGTTCTATCGTGACCATCATTCATCATTTTGCAAGTATATTGATTAAGAGGAAAGCTTTTATTCATCCATTGAAATTTGATTTAATTTAATCATAGCCAATTTCTATCTAGGATATAATAATTAGTGTAATAGTTGATCAAAATTGTTCAATTCAATCACATTATGCGTTTTTCATTTACACGATAATTTCATATTTTTTTGCTATTATGAACGAAGAGAAATTTAAATGCTGACATCTTAGTTTGTAGTACTTAAGCGCTAATTTTTCAAGTCTCCACCTTGGAAGCCGGTTGATTAAATCAAGCTAGCTTTCTGAACGTAAGTGTTTCGGCTTGACAGTTGGAGAAAAATCACTTTGAAAATTTATAAGCCTCACCTTTAAAATAAATAATAAATCCCTAGACTAAATTGGATATAGAAGAAAATATCAACCTTTAATTTCAGATGTGCATAAAATATGTAATCCACTTGGCAACATTTCTTAAGAAAAAAGTGTCATTATTAGAGGAATTTCTCTTTTGAAGAGAAAAAGAATTCGGGCAATGTCAACGGTTAGATCTTAGTGTCTCATGATCATATATATTCCAAGGTATATTCATTCATGTGCACGTCAGATTCATTTTTACCAAAGATACGTTAAGTGCATAATTTTTCAAAATCCGCGAGAGCTAGTTTTGACTTCAAACTTGCTCTATTGATACGTCCCCCGTCCCTATCTAAATAAGGAAAAAGAAAATACTGTGAAATAAACTTAGAATCATTTTATGTAATAAATATTACGAGAGACATATTTCTTGTTCTTATCTTAAAGCAATGGCTAGAAAAATGAACGCATTAAAGTGGAGACAAAATGAAGATCACTCAAATCCAATTATCAACATTATCAGATCAATTCATTTATAAATTGATTGTGTCTGTTTACAGTCAAGATTCTCATGCTCTTTGTCCCAATCCCATTGTGATATTAGCTCAATTGTAAACCCTAATAAATTTCATGTCTTTCAATCATATCTTCCCTTTTGAATTAAAATGATATTATTCCATTTTTCAGCCCACTTTTTTTTTTTTTTTTTACTGAAATTAATTGGAAAAGTAACTTTAACAACTCATTAATGGGTCGGATAAGTGTTAAGGGTCCTTTTGATAGGCAAAGATAAAAATGAATTCAAATTCCATGTTAGTTGGAAAATAAAAACTCACCAAACCCGTAGTAATTCGTTTTTCATGAAAATAAAGAAAATGTAATTTGAAATTGTCATACCTTGGAATTCGAATTCCAATTTCACGTCGCAATCAAACGGTCAAAGTGAAATTCGTTTTTATCGAATGTGACATTTTCCATGGAATTCATTGCAATCAAATAGGGTCTAAACATTAAAGGATTGTTATTAGTTTCCTTTGGTCTTGAATTATTTGGCTCAGTCACTCAATATATGAGTTCAAGAATTAAATAAGACACTAACTCTTTGACTCGATTAGGTAATTATCGTTTCACTATACTCATTAACTCAACTCAAGAATCCATCTCATTATCTCATCGAGAAGCACTTGGAAACTTAAAAATTTAGCAGCTACAAGTTAAGAGTTAAAAGGACCGTTTCGGCTTAACCTTCTGGGATCGTGTTAATAATTCACATCTCAAATCTTTGTAGAAAACATTTACAGTGACATCAATTAAGATTATTTTTATTATCGAGCTAGACATATTTATTTATTTATTTATTTTTATTTATCTTTGAATACAATCTTTAATTTACCCTCTTCCCCCAAGAAAATTACTAGTGTGCCAATGTAAAGGCAAAATAAAATACTATTAACAAACACCAAAAGTTCGCATCAAGTCATGTGCATCCAACTAAGGTACCATCTTTTTATGCTTCATTATTTAATTATTCAAAATATAGGTACCAGTCTTACCTACATAAATTAAATATAAATACACAATTGAGAATTCATCTTGAACCATTGATTCCCTCATCAATGGTGTGGATTGTAATTCCAAATCAAAGACTGTTATTAAAATGATATTAAATTAATATTAATCAAAACCTGCCACTCCACCAACCATGTGGAATAAAGTTATTTAAATTTATTTAAATAATTTGAAGGTACAATAGAATAGAAGCATCATAGTTTCACAATCATCTAAGAAAGTCACTTCATTTATGCATAAACAATTGTGTGTATTCTTTTCTAAGTTAATGAAAAGGTACAAACAATAGCTGCATTGTCAGCTAATCGCAGTCACTGCATATTTTAAATAAAAATATTGGGAAAAACCCCAAAAATATTGGTATACTCAACCGACAAGGACAAGTACAAGATTAATATAACATTATCATGAGAAGAATTGTTATGATAACCCCAGGAATAAATTTCCAATGCTGCCATTGACAATATACTCGCAATAGGGGAGACTATTTTTTGACTTTTTTTTATTCACATGGATCCCGTATAGGTCCCACACGAGTGTCGATCAAGTAGGGTGGCAAATTCTTTCCGATAAAGGAACTGAATTCAAAAATTTCAAGGAGAATTTTTTGTAGCTAGCCAATCAAATAGGCTAGAGGAGGGAAGAAAAGTTGTTTTTGGGTGCGGCGTACATGGTAACATTATGGGTGCTTGTAGTTGTAACTGTTGCTGTAATTCAAACTTTGACAGTGTATTCAAATCCCTTTCCAACATGGATATTTTTAATGCCCATGTTTGATAGGGATTAAAATTATTTTTAGCAGATTTTGATAAGGAAAAATGATGGAATGCAATGTTAAAAAATTGTGGATCTCTTGAAATATGTGATTAAAAATAATTACTCGCTTAAGTGTTGATAAAAAATTAAATTTTAATTCCTACCAAACAGATACATTATGTGATGATTGAATCTCGTTGGCCTCAGCCAAAGCACGTAGTTTATGACTTATGCTGACTTGAGATCGCCGATTGTTTGTAACCGTGATACTTGAGAGGCGAGCAAACATGGTATTGAACCTCGTCATGTGTGACGTGCCATTTGGGACACGACATAAAAGGAGAATTATTGATTTAAAAAAATTAATTTATAAAATATTCACGTTCCATTTGAACTTTCATTCTAGTTTTCAATTTTTCTTATTAACCCGCCTTTTCCTTGTGTTAAACACGGATAAAAAAAATATTTTTTAAAAAGATACTTTCTAAATGTGAAATGACTTGAATTTTATCGAGTAACTAACGAGTTTATACATATGACAATAGGAAAAGTATGTGCATTTACAATATGGAAGTTGATATACACTATCCAATTTGATTGGGACAAAGGATGGCACAATCTTTGGTTAGAGAGTGATTCGACATTTGCGTCATTCGTTGAAGTCCATGATCTTCCTCAGTTCCATGGAATTTGCATTACAAATAGCTAAAAAATTACATACCATAAATAGAATGAATTCGTGTGTTTCCCACATAATTCAAGAAGGTAATAGCGTTGCAAACTCTTTAGCCTCTTTTGCAGTAACTACAGGCGATAACACCTGATGGAGTTCAGCTCCCACTTTCTGCTCCAGTCTAGTTGTAGCTAATTATTTGAGTAGGTAGAATTATCATTTTGGCTAGTACTCGTTTTATAAGATGTCTTTGGAGTGTACTTTAGACCTAACATGTTTATTCATTAATAATTTGGTGGGTGCTAACATAGTTCAGATGTATCGCGAATTTTATATGAGATAACTCAATTTCATTTATTATGTATGCGACAATTGTGCACAATTTAAAATATTCGATAAAATAGATTTCAGAGTGATTCATATAATAAGAGTAATGATATTCAGTATCACCGGTGTCAAGCATCAATTTAGATAACAATTACATGATATTAAATGATAGATTCACTTAAATACAATGTCACGTAATTGATTTAGTTGAACATATCAAGTGTGATAACATAAATTGTTGCTCCATAACTATTAATGTAGAGTAATGCTATTCATCCTCAGTCTATGTGGTAATTACATGACATT
>CADEPD010118448.1:0-10713 GCA_902829195.1 Fraxinus dipetala
TAACATTATTTACATTCAAATCAAACATTAAATGCTCCTAAAAATGTGTTATTAAGGGTAATTTAGATATTTTGTAAAAAAATGTGATATTTTTGCTCACAAAAAGTTAAAATGACAAAATTTTAAAATATTTAAATTTAATGACATTTATGAAAATTCACCGATAGATAAACATGCTCATTAAAATCAGGAGTGTCCAATCCAAGCTAGAAAATTTGTTCATGATTTAAGAAATGACATAATTTTTTGCGATATCACTGTTGGTGATTAGAATGAATTGACACGGAAACTTCGCTCAACATTTTAATTATAAACATTTGATTTGACATTCGGCCCGGATAGGCTTTATCAGACACACCTAGGGCCAGAAACTATCTTAGACTCTGTCAAAGCGTCCTTATCGGGAAATTTAAGAAAAATCAATAAAGTGGAAATAGAATTAGACTCTTTCTATTTAAGAATCTTGGATTCTTCCAATTAAATTAGTCAATAGTCAACAAATATCTCAAAGTCAAACTACTATTATTTTGTCTTAGCAGTTTGTACAACTAAATTAAAGCTTTCCAAATTTGGAATTTGAGCCATTAAGATATATTGTCGGCTTCAAAATCTTTCTTATCTTTCGATAAATCCGAAGAGCAAGTCTGACTACCTTAAGGGGAGGGGCCGTTGTTTCCACTTCGACAATTAAGTTAGAAGAATAGAGAAACAAGAAGTTTAAATTTCACCACTCCGACATTGGAGTTGCTCGTGATACGCTACCCTCTAGTCTAAAGTTAGTCTCAATGCTTAATTATCGCCATAATAAATATATCAACGTCCGTGTGTTATATAAAGGGATGATCTTGGAATATATGTAAGGAAAGTTGAAAGTGGATAGGTGAGATGTCAACATTACCTATGTTATCGATGTCGTATTATGAAATTATCCATTGTCACGTTATAATCAATCTGTATTAATGTGCCAGCCTATTCTAGCTTTGGGTCAGGCCGTGTCAAAGGCCTCAAAAATAGTATATCGGTTGGTTATAATACATGCATGTAGATAGATTTATATAATACGAGCACGTAAATAGTTGAATTGCTCAAATTGAAGCATTGTTTACTCAAATCTTTCACGTCGCATGGAAGACTAAGTATGAAGTTGAATTGCTTTTGAGTGTCGGCTGTATTTTAATCTTTTGGGGTACCTGAATTCAAACATGGCAATAGAAAACTTTACTATTGACTTATTCAGTTTCATACTGAAATAAACAAAGCAAATCCTATATGAATCTTTCAACTGCCTCTTGCTCTGCCTTCTTTTCCTCCTAGCCAACACCTCCCTTCACACCTCCCTCCTCTCCACACCCGGCCGCCGCCACCACCACCACCACCAGCAGCAGCAGCAGCAGCAGCGGCATAGGCTGGTTAATCTTGGTTGAGTTGTTATAGTTGCAGTATCTTGATTTTCTGAAATCTAGTTGGCCGGACTAAGTTGACACAAATGGAACAGATGGATTCTGGAGAGAAGCGGCTAAATGAGCTTGGATACAAGCAAGAGCTTAGAAGAGAAATGGTAAGTAAATCAGATATGATCCCTCAAACATTTTCATACAATAACTTTTAATCTCGTACAAAAACTTTAGATTAGGATTTACGTCATAAGATTTGTAAAAGTTCTACATATTTTGGCCTCCAAATTTTCGTGTAATAACTTTTAATTCCATACGAAAACTTTAGATTAGGATTTATGTCACAAGATGTGAAACGTTCTACGTACTTTGGCTGCCAGCCTAACATACACCTTTACCCAGGCTTGAGAGTGGAAGAACTTTCATGTCATAAGATTTGACAAAGTTTTATATATGCTGGATGTTAGCTTATCGTAACCCTATTTCTTTACCATGGCTTCAAGCAGCTATGAAAAATATAGGAGTTTTGCAGAAAATTTTATTGGGCTTTTTTGGTTGAACACTAAAAGAAATCTCTTCTGTTCAATAACTTGTTGCAGACTTTGTTTAAGACGCTTGCGATTTCGTTTTCAACGATGACACTCTTCACAGGGATTACTCCACTGTATGGTTCGAGTCTTCAGTATGCAGGACCTGCACCTCTTGTTTGGGGCTGGATTATAGTAACATTCTTCACTTGGTTCGTTGGACTCGCCATGGCCGAAATTTGCTCATCCTTCCCGGTTTGTTTCATAAACTTTTGTTAACAATTAGTACCTATTATATGCATTAGGTCTAAAGTGTATTGGCAAGTTCCGTGCCCAAAATATCATTTAATTGAGTTGTAGTTAGAGTCAAGCTGTCGATGGTCGGGAGTGTTTCTGGAAGGAGTGGAGCATTTGAACGGTCAGCTCACCGCTCGCTGTCCGCAATTTTTCAGCTAAACTAGGGTGGTTCATGATTTTGACAATTTTTACAATTCCAAACAAACTAGGGTTCGCGATTTTGACAATTTTTATAATCCAAAACAACCTCAAATACTTCATAATAAATACCAAACCCATAGTTCGTTCCAAATGCACGTTGAGCAATTATTCAGTCAAGAGAACATCGTTTGAAGATCAAATACATATTCCATAAATCTTTTGCCTCAACCACAAGATTAAAACACAAAAAGATCTAAAAATCAAACACTGACCAAATCCTTTATCAAATAGCCTTAAAAGTTTTGAAGTTCGGAAGAGGTAACTTGAATTCCATTTAGAGAAGAACAAGATTCGTTCTTGGTGATCCGTGCGAAGAAAAAAGAAGTCCATATGTTCTAGAAAGTCCAGGAGGCATAATCGAAGAGTTCTTCAAGGGGTTTTCCTCTATTAACAAATATTGGTGTTCTTTACTTTTACTATTTTGATCTACATGCTTGATTGATTAATTAGGGTTTAATTTGATTAGATTTGTTCATCTAGATAAAATAATTAGTGACTTGTTGCATGTTATGTGTTAAATTTTAACTCCGCGTATTACACCCATTCACCCCCACGAGGTGTTCGTTGGATCGAAACCTCGTTATTTCAATAAGCAAACACAAAATTAAGGAAGAAAGAGAAGTAATCTAAAATGTTGATAAGCACTAGGTAATCTTCATTTGTTTTTTCCTTTGAAGTTTAAATTTTTGGTCGAGATAGTTGAACTTGATATTAGAGTATTCATAAATCCATTCATAAGAGAATTTTTTCTCCGCTCACTTTTCTCAAAGAGTTTCTTCCCTCCCTAGATCGTTTTCGACTTTCAAATGTCCATAGAGAAGAAGCACCCAACTTCAAGTCTTCATACATGTCTTTCAATCCATCCTAAAACTTTCTAATGCCTCATTTCACCTTGTGGATTTGCAGACTACTGGTTCTCTGTATTTCTGGGCTGCACATTTAGCCGGCCCCAAATGGGGACCGTTTGCATCGTGGTGCTGTGCTTGGCTCGAGACAATAGGCCTAATAGCCGGCATAGGGACACAGGTACATATTTACTGTTTCAAACTAACAAAGTGTAAAATGATGATTTTATAATTCCATTTTGCTCTGTTAGGCTTATGCAGGATCTCAGACTCTGCAGAGTATAATCTTGTTATGCACTGGTACAAATAAAGACGGAGGATATTTTGCTCCAAAATGGTTATTCTTGTGTATGTACATTGGCCTTACAATTATATGGGCAGTGCTGAATACATTTGCACTTGAAGTTATTGCATTTATTGATATCATATCAATTTGGTGGCAGGTACCTTCTCCAATATTATTTTTTATTATTTTTTTTCCTAATCCAGTATTTTGCCAATAGTATTTGATAGTGTTGGGTCGGGCTTTAACATGTCATCTGAAAACCAATTGGTGCCAATAGGGAAATGCTAAACAATTTATGATGTTCGACCACTTACATTTGAGTGACACAACTCATTATCTTAATAGCAGCATTGTTGCTCCCCAACAGATAGAATGCCAAAAGATGTCAACTTTGATATGTTTGTTTTCGAGACGAGTGAGACGACAAGGGATTAAAATTTTTACAATAAATCCAACAATCTTGGTTTGTACTTCTTTCCTCATAAGAGCATGTTTGCCTAAGCTTAAAATGTTTGCTCATAAGTAAATAAATTTTTTAATGGACAAAACTGAGAACAAGTAAGCTATTTTTAAGCAAAGTGGGATTCTCAGTGGCGAATCTAGGAATTCGAGTGAGCTATGGTGAATCTAGGCGAGCGAGCACTGCCGCTCGAGCAGCCGCCCAATATATAGAAAAAAAAAATAAAATAAAAAATCCGCCGTAGCCAGCATGGGCTGCCGCCATGGCTCAGCGATAGTTATTTTAGATGTCTGGAATCTACTCTCTTCATGTATTGATGATGGCAATGTCAAGTTGAGCATTTTTGGAAAAAGTAGTTGCTACCTAGTGAACTTCGTGAACTGCCACGTGTTAGCATTCTTGGTCATTGTCCCCTGTACACCAGGTCGACTTTGGCCAACCATCAGGAGACGAAACTGAGGATGGCTACCACAAGCAGAAAGATAGCATACATTCATAATTTGTTTTGGTTAATCAACCCTAGAGTTATTTTCAATGACATGCATTTCCTCTTCGCAGGTGATTGGGGGATTAGTAATAGTTATCCTGCTTCCGCTTGTAGCCCTAACTCGACAGTCAGCTTCTTATGTATTCACTGAATTTCAACTGTCAACGGAGTCAACAGGGATATCAAGCAATGCATACGCAGCCATACTCTCTCTTCTGGTGAGTCAGTATTCACTATATGGCTATGATGCTGCAGCACATCTGACAGAAGAAACTAAAGGCTCAGACAGGAATGGTCCTATAGCTATTCTCTCAAGCATAGGCATCATTTCAGTATTTGGATGGGCATATATCTTGGCTCTTACTTTCAGCATTCAGGTATATCCTTTAATTCTCAGTCTGTTTGATTATGTTTGTGACAGAAATACAAAAAAGAATTTATTCTCATCCCGCCCTTATACAACTATGGTATCAATCTAAGTATGGTAGAGGTAATCAATCTAATACAATTACATACATAATTATGTTAAGTCATAATCTTTGTGAGCTTCATCAATTTTCATGATCTTTGTCGATCTCATTGACATACATAAAGGAGAGCCCTTTCTAGGTGGTCGGGTCCCTTCACACCTATTAGCTAACTCACCACTTACAAAGGAATTGTTTCAAGGAATCTATTGGTTGGTGATTCAAACTCATGTTTCAGGATCCAAGCTATCTGTATGATACATCTAATGAAACTGCGGGAGCATTTGTGCCAGCTCAAATACTGTATGATGCATTTCATGGAAGATATCATAACTCGACCGGAGCAATTATTTTACTATTTATCATATGGGGTTCATTTTTCTTTGGTGGACTCTCAATAACTACAAGTGCGGCCAGAGTGGTAAGTCTGCTGTTACCTGTCTTTACATTCCTGTGCCATTTATTATGCTGCTGTTTTACGAATTAAAGCACAGTTTGCGATTTCTATTTGACACTTGTGAATCACAAGATTTTATTATGAATATTCTCTGCCTGGAATCTTGAAATATATGCTATCCTACAATAACAACAAAGTATGCATTGTCAACAAATTTGGGATCAGCTATATGAAACTTTTTTGGCTATTTTGTTTTGATTTACACGTTTCTCTTTCTTGAGTCAATTTTAGTAATAGAATCCTCTCTAAGTCGTTCTAGAATATGTCTCAACCATTTAAGTCGTCATTTCCTTAATTCATCCTTAAATTGATGACACCTTACTGGTCAGCGTATATTCTCCTTTATTGTCTTATAACGTTTGAGTATGACCACAAATCCATCTTAACACCCTCATCTCTCCTACATACATCTGAAATTGTACGCATATTCTTTTGAATGGGGAAAGTTGAAA
The DNA here is from genome assembly GCA_902829195.1 of Fraxinus dipetala. Classification (NCBI taxonomy): domain Eukaryota; kingdom Viridiplantae; phylum Streptophyta; class Magnoliopsida; order Lamiales; family Oleaceae; genus Fraxinus; species Fraxinus dipetala. The sequence continues at coordinate 5,874 of CADEPD010118448.1, forward strand.
GTGTTTCAAACAAGTGCATTTATCCTGTTGTGTAATGTCTTGAAATTATCTGCTAACCCAGTGCATATACCGTGATCTTCTTCAGGTTTATGCACTATCAAGAGACAAAGGAATCCCATTTTCATCCATCTGGCGACAAGTCCACCCAAAGTACAAAGTTCCTTCTAATGCTGTATGGCTTTGCGCCGCCATTTGCGTTCTTCTTGGACTACCCATCTTGAAGGTTAACGTAGTATTCACCGCCATAACTTCCATATGTACAATAGGTTGGGTTGGTGGTTATGCTGTTCCAATCTTCGCCAGACTAGTAATGGCCGAGAAAAACTTCAAACCGGGGCCATTTTATCTGGGCAAAGCAAGGAGGCCTATTTGCTTAATAGCCTTTCTATGGATTTGTTACACCTGCTCAGTCTTCCTTTTGCCAACTTACTATCCTATCAGTTGGAATACTTTTAATTATGCACCAGTTGCTCTTGGTGTGGGTTTAGGTTTGATACTACTTTGGTGGCTTCTGGATGCTAGGAAATGGTTCAAAGGCCCTGTTAGAAATATTGATGTACAGAATGGAAAGATTTGATGTTGAATTCAGTTAAATACATATAATGGAAAATTTCGTATAATAGACTAGCATACACAATATGCCATAATGACGTATATTTGGACGGGATATTTGATATTTCCCGTCTTTTCATAGTTGATCAATATGTCAAGGAAACATCTTTTAAAATCAAATAGTATGGTTCAGTATTGAAATTAACTTACAATGTCGAGAATAATAACACTGCTAGTACTGATGGCTGCTAGTTTCAAAAGGACCATCGGTGAAAGTTTGAAGCAACAAGTTGACAGTTTGCACCATGAAGTCGATTCTCTCATATTCGCATCCTTTTCACATCGTTCTCAGGGACATATGAGTCATTTCCATCTCTGCCAAGTAAAAATACAGACTGTCCTAAAACCTAACAAAAATTAAACAGAATTTTAGTCCCCGAATCCAGCTTTTAATTGTCTAGAAATTCATTCATGCCAATTGAACTCTCGAACTGTTTCTTTATAGTAACCAAAAAGATTTGTGCTAATTCACGTCCCCCGATATTAATGAGAATTAGAAGAAAGAACAACTTACATTCTCATTAGGAACAACTGCATATCTCTCAGTTGGTGAGACCGTAGTTTTTCCTGTCATGATAAAAACATTGTTATAATGAGATCACGTTGTAGAACATGTAAAAACTGAAACATCTGTAAATTCTAATATATGAAATCAAAATTATCAATGAAACCTGATGAAATGTCAACTTTTGAGGCCTCTATCTGCTGTCCACTTGATCCATCCATACTTATTGCCTCTATAATCTTTGGGACATTTCTAAAAGATAGGAAATAATATCAGAAGGCCACGATATTTGAAAATAATTTATGGATTAAGCCCTTATCCCAATTACAAGAGCAATATTAAGAAATACAAGTCAAAATCACATGCAAGCAAACACAAAGATTCCTAGCCATTGTAGGTTTTCACTATGATGACAGAAAAGATTATAATGGTGATATGATGCCTCTTAGCCTGTGTCTCATAAGACCCCTTAAAAAGTCCCTTTTATATGTAGGATTATTAAGGACATCTAATTCTAAATGTATAGGATGCTTAATATAATCTTGAACTAAAAATACATCTAGAAAGCTTGCGGTTGAGAGGATATGTCTTCAGTACAATCAAGCTCCACTCAGTTCAACAAGTCTTATACACACATCTCATGTTGTCTATTAGTACGACAAAACAGAAAGCTTAGTAGAGCTGATAGAAAGGAGGAAGCGGCATGCAACCCAATTTAGATGTATGACAAACGGAGAACATCATTTCAGGATAACTGGGTACTTACTGCAGCAGTGACCTATAAGATTATTACTACATTTCAATGAAGAACCTTGCATTAGTGGATATGGACCGACTGAGATAGCAGGTTAAAAGGTAGTATAATAGCTCTGTGCATGATGAGGAGTGCAGAATAAAGATCCACTCGTTCCCCTGATCTTGTGGATTTCCAAGGGTTCATCATTTTTTTCAGTTGGTGGAAATTTGACGATTGAGATTCAACGTTTACTTAATTGGTTCTAACAAGATAGTCATTCTATAAGCAAAATAAATCTCAAAATATGACTCAAACTATGAAACTTTGAGTCATCTGAAAGATATTCAACCACAAAAAGCTGAGGTCAGTATAATATTACCGTTCTAAAGAATCCCCATGACCAAGCTGGCCATTTGTACCCCTTCCCCAGGAAAATATATTATGTCTGTCAGTGACGGCAAGTGTATGCCTCCAGCCACACGAGACATGAACTACTTTCTGCCATATATGAAAAGGTTGAAAACCCAAACAAGAAACAAATTTTTAGAACTAGAAAGGAAACTTGAAGAACTGGATAAAGTTGCCAATAGTGAAGTCAATTAATATGGAACGAATAGAGTACAAGAATGTGCCTGATCGTGTGGAAATTTGACAGGTTTTGGTGAGCAATGATCAGAGTTGTCTCCAACGCCAACTTGTCCAAACTGTGAACATGGAAAATCTAAGTATGTAGAATCAATTCTAATGACCAAGAAAGGAGTAATTAGAATTATACATTTTCAATTAAATTGCATAATATGAGAAATTAAATTCCAGAAATTGCTGTTAATTCTAAACCTTATTCCAGCCCCAACCATAAAGCACTCCTTCAGTTGTCAATGCCATTGTGTGTCTCCAACCACCTGATATCTGAGGATAAAAGACGTAACATGAATAATAATAATAATAAAACTATTTCTTAAAAACATAAATAATACAAAAACTAGATACTTAAAGCAGTAGTTGAACATTTGACGTATCTAAGCCTTTATTGAAGAGTATAATGGTGAAGGTATGGGGAAATTCAAAATATAAGCAAAGCATGTCACCTAATCAAACAGCTTCATAGAAAACTTTTTGATTAAATTTAATGGACAGGCTAAATATGTGATTCCAAAATGCAGTACAAATTTATGAGATTCTAACTTGTAGAGTGAGAACTAAATACCTGACAGATACAATGTTCGTGCAAGGCTTCCAGCTTATGAGGTATTAGGTGGTCTATGAAGTCCCCATGTCCTAGTTGACCGTATTTGCTCCATCCGTAAGTATACACACTGCCTGAGGATGAGACAGCTATTGTATGCCGCCATCCACAGGCCACCAGAATTAACTTTTCGCCCTGTAATTTCGAGTTATCATGAGTTAGAGCAGAGGCAAAAAAACAGAAGTCAAAAATAAACTAAACATGAAAATACACTAGTCCATAATCCATGGCTTTTCTTTTACATAATAATCTTCAAGATATTATGTAAAACAGTGACACTTTTGAGGGAAATTCCAGTTTCCTTCTTATTTTTCTGATATGTAAAAAACTTCACTGGATAACATGGACAAGGCAAAAATTTGAGAATTAATTAATGAAAAGGATTTATCTCTCACTAAATTAATAAGCTAGGATGACATGAACACATTCAAGACAGATCCAACCCAGAGTTAAAACTATCTGATTTCACTTTCAACTTCTACATATTTGTACCTTTAAAACATAAAGACAACCCCATGTATTGCATCGGGATCGCCTTTTACGTGCAGCTGGTACAATAATTACTAATTAGTAAACCAAAGAGACAGTATTTAACTGCTCAAAACTGCTAACGCACCTCAACAGATGAAACTTTCTCAGGGATTAAGCGGTCATTCCTATCGCCCAAGCCGAGATTACCATATCGACCCCAGCCACAACCATAAAGATCACCATCTTCTGTTACAGCAGCTGTATGTTCAGCTCCAGCAGCAATCATTTTGATGGATACTCCCTACGAAAGGGCAAGAGGTGTATTATATCTCACATGAATGGTGAAATTTCTCGAATTGCTAAGTTTGTCATTTAGCCATTATAAATATGTCAATCAAATTGACAAGAGAAACAATTTCTTTCTTCTTCTAACTCATAAGCAAATGCTATTATTAGTATATTTAGTACATCTGCAGTGAGGACTGACAAATATATATTCATTTATGTAATTCGTTAAATAATATTATCAACAATTAAAACAGTATAAGTCTTAGAAATGGAGGCATTTATTTCTCTTGAGTACAGTTATGGCACCTTTGTACATAAATGAGAGAGAAAGAAAGTAGTGATATGAAAATTCTATATTAAAAACTAAACTTACAGTACCTGAAAAGCTTCTATTTTCCGAGGCAATAGAGAATCCTCTGTTGTACCTAGCCCAAGTTGGCCATTTTGGTTCCGGCCCCAACTTCAATTCAAAAGAAGTTAAAAATTCCATAAGAATGTTAAGTAGATGTGATGACCATATAATCTAAAATTCAACACAATTCATAAGTGAGTTAAATACTTAATGTTAATGGACTGGCAATATCCAACACTTCTATGCTTGAAATGATTTTACCTGGGACTAGCTTGCGGATAGGAAATTGACAGTGAACAAAACATTGAGGCTCAGAATAAAAAGCATGTCATGGTTACTTTTTGCAATTTACAAAACTTATAATCACGCTTGTATAGGGAAAGTGAGGCACATGCTTAGACGAGCAAAAAAAATTTCCAGCTAATGAAGCTCTTGTTTTATAATAAATCTGTAGCAAGGAAGTGCACCTTAGTAAAGAGAACATAATGAAAAAGGTTAGGATGCGACCAACCTCAGCACCTCTCCTTTCATTGTCACTGCCAAACAATGGCTGTCCCCACAAGCAATTTGCTTTATCTGTAGACTTCGTAATGATTTGATTGGTTGAGGAGAAAACAAGTCGCTGGAGTT
>CADEPD010118462.1:0-12584 GCA_902829195.1 Fraxinus dipetala
AATAAAAATTTATTCATTTAATAAAAAAATATAAGATATCCATGAATTTAAACCAAACATTAAAATTGTATTTTTCGAAATAAACATGTCCTTGAACATAAATGAAACTAAATAATCAATTAAATATAGGAAACCTAATAATTTTATTTCTTCAAATCCTTTTGGCAGTCTGCATCACCATCCTACCACAGTTCCAATCAACCCGGATTAAATTGTAGATTATTGTAAAAGTAAGTATTTAAAAATGCCAAAAAAATACGTACAATTTCTATTCACAATTATATAACAATAAAATTGACACTTATACCATTCTTCTCTTATAAAGTATATCGATAATCAAGCGATACACCCATTATTAGTCATTTTGAATTCCCGAAAGAGTTTACATTTTGTTATAAAGAACCCAAAAGAATTCACATTTCGTTAGACCGAACCTGAAGATCCATGGCAATTCATGGATAAATTACTAAATACATAAAAGCATATGGAAACAAATCACTTACACATAAGTATCCTATATGGATATATCAAATGATTTTTTGAAAGAAAAACCAAAAAGATTGCACACTCCGTCAAATTATCTGTCTATAGGCGTGAAAACTGCTACTGCTTATCGAACTATTTTCTCTACTCTTTCTTTGTGGTGTAATTATCTGCCATGTTTGTAAATACAATTGTGTGGCCACCTGCTCTACAAGATGTCATAATTATATATACGTAAATAGCGATCTAGGCAATAAAGAGTTGGTTTTCGAGCGGAAGTCGTGCACTACAAGAATTGGGTGAAAATAATTAGGATGGTTACGAGGGTGGATACTGTGATTCTAATTCAATTGAAAAACAGTGAGTGGAATTTAATTACAATTTAACCTTTTCATTCTAATTCAAAGATTAACCGTTCATTCAAAATTATCAAAACACGTGGCTCTCATATTACTAAGTTAATATTCTAAATTACTCAAAATTCTAATTATTCTTATTTTCTTTCAATTTGGTCTAATTTAGTTTGAACTTATCCAAAATAAAATTTTCTTGAATTGAAGACGTCTAATTAATTACAAGCGACAAAAATAGCTGAACATCGATATACTAAATCCCGCTCTATTAATATTTATTATTTGGTCAAAATAATAAGAAATAATACTTATTTCATTTTAGTTCCTCAACTTTTCAAATTATAGAAATGAAGGCATCTAGGTCAGGGATCCTTCTCATCAAATAATTCTATTTTATAAAATTTTCAGAACATTATAATCTTCTATCCTTAAAAGAATTTCGTTCTCGAAATTACCTCAATTGCTTGAAAAGTTCTAGATACACATATAATATTTCATAACATGAAGCAAGAAAACTTGTAATCATTATAAAAGAATGACATTTCATTTCATACATTGAATCAATTGGATAGTGGTTGAATAGTGAGTGACGTTTGCCAAGAAATTTTCATATCATTACATGTGTTAAAACTTTACAAAAGTTTACATTGTCCTCTAACTCACAAATCTTATAAAAATATTTTATTTATTATGCATCTTTTTTATTTTATTTTATAAAACATCACTCAAAAACTAGAACTACACACATAAATATTTATAATCTAAAACGTGGGAAATAAAAAAATAACAATTTAAATCTAAATTGTCATCAATTGAAAATCCATCCATAATTGTCATTATTTAAAATGGCATTTAATTCAACACGTATCCACATTTAAAATGGAAAAATATGTCACTTTTAAAAGGAAAGAATTTTTGTTAATGGTCATAGTTCATCGTGAACAATACCGAGCACTACTCACGTGAACAGTAATTATTTTGTGAAAACAATTTGTCATTTTTTAAATGAAATTGCTAAGATTACAAGAAAGTAGACCTTTGATCTGATACCAACTCTGACATCCCAAATTTTTATAAACTTTAGATAATTACAAAAAATTCAATTTTCTTCACGTTAAATGCAAACATGATAAAAATTTATTCATTTAATTAAAAAAAAAAAGGAAGATCCATAAATTTAAACTAAACAATAAAATTGTATTTTTCAAAATAGACATATTCGACTGCTATTTATATAAACATGCCCTTTAACATAAATGAAACTAATTAATCAATTAAAGATAAAAAAATTTAATAATTTTATTTTTTCAAATCCTCTGACAGTTCCTATCACCATCATGTCACAGTTTCAATCGCTCTGAACTAACTTATAAATTATTGTAAAAGTGAGTATTTAAAGTACCTATTAAGATACATACATTTTCCATATATAATTATATAACAATAAAATTGATATTTTATACTACTTTTCTCTTATACAGTATATCGGTGACCAAGCGAGATACCCATAATTAATTATTTTGAATTCTCGAAGGAGTTCATATATCATTATAAATAACCCAAAAAAATTTACATTTTGTTAGGTCGACCCGAAGGTCTATTGGCTATTCATGAATAAATTACTAAATACATAACACTTACGTATAAGTATCTTACATTGATAGCTCAAATGAATCTTTGTAAGAAAAACCAAAAGATTGCATGCTTCAAAACTTTTCAAATCATCCGTCAATAGGCACGAAAATCATTACTAGTTGTCAAATTATTTTCACTCTCTCTCGGAGTGACTGTCTTTTTCTGTGGTGTAATTCTATGCCTTTCAAACTATTCTATCTCTGCCGTGTTTGTAAATATAGTTGTGTCGTTGCCTGCTCTACAAGATGTCATACTTTTTTTTTTTGATCGGTAAATGTGAATATATTGATCAAAACTGTACAAATACACCGGGCATTCCCGGGCAATCAGAGAACATGTGAAGAAAACCAAGTACACCGGGCATACCCGGGCGATCAAAAGTTATGTGCCAAAACAAATACTTCGGGCATACCCGGCCAATCAAAAAGATGTACAAGCGATAAGATCTAGCTACCCATCACCAAATACTCGAATTGAATCAAAACATATGGATACAAAGAAAACATCACTTTGTATACATGTGTTTTCGTCTAACAATGCAATCAATATTAGGTCGAAGGTCCTCAAAAATCCTCCTGTTACGTGCCATCCAAAGGTAATAAACGGTGCTAGCAAGAGCGATCCTCTTTGCTTTGCTTTGCCAAGTAGTCCCCCGAGCCTCTTTCTTGATCCACTTCAAAGCACCATATAGTGTAGACATGGAGCACTTAATGCCCATCCATGACCGGATACATTCCCAAACGGAACGACTAAGTGGGCAAGAGAAAAAAAGATGTTGCACCGTCTCTTCCGCCTTCCCACAAAGTATGCACATACGGTCAATATCCAAAAACTCCAGTTTATCCTTTGTTAGTAGTTTACCTTTTGCTCCCAGCCAAAAGATGAAGGCATGTTTCGGGGTAATAGATGCATTCCAAACAGTTCCCGCCCAGACAACCTTCGATCCCTGTGGTCGAAAAAAATCATAAACTGTAGAAACATTTAACTTACCATTGCATGAGAATTCTGCTAATCTGTTACTGGCAGTTTCGGCCATGAGTCTTCCTTCCGTCACCCCCCCTGTCCGAATGTCACAGTTTAAATTAACACAGGTTGTGGTCTCTGTCCAGTTCTGTTCGGTAGTAACAATGTTCGGCATAGTCTGTCCATTTCCTGCATTAAGGTTAGCCTGTTGAGGCTGCATTAACAAGTCACGGATTTGCAGCATACGCTTAATGAGTGGAGAGTCCTCTTTCCTCCCCTTATAGTCCCAAATGTCTCTTCCACGCAGGAAAAACTGGTTTACCCACTTGACCCGAAGGGCATCCTTCTTGCAATGAATATTCCATAGAGTTTTGGTAAGGAGTACCGAATTCCAGCTTTTAATATCTCTAAACCCAAGTCCACCTTCTTGTTTCGGCAAGCAAATGTTACTCCATGCAACTAATGGTTTCGATGAGCCCCAAAGGAATTTGCGACAAAGACTAACAATCTTTGATGCAACCGCAGCCGGGATGGGGAGAATAGAAAGCCAAAAACATTCCACCCCTTGAAGAACGGATTTCACAAGCTCCGCTCTCCCCGCATAGGATAAAGACTCTCTAGCCCAAGCACCAACATAAGCTGAAATTTTGTTGATAAATGAGTCAAAAGAGCTAACTTTCAATTTTTTCGCCGCAAGTGGAATACCCAAGTAGCGAAATGGCATAGATCCTTTTATCATGTTAGTCAATTGGTGAATGTTCTCCAATTCAACCCCATGAATTCCAGCCGTGTAGATGTTCGACTTATTCACATTCATTCTCAAGCCCGACATTTTACCAAAATTTGATAAACATTCCATCAAAATACCAACCGAAATAGAGTCTCCTCTAGCAAAAAGCATCAAATCATCCGCGAAGGCCAAGTGAGTAATCTTCAAAGGGCCACATTTAGGGTGATAATTGAACTCACTATTATCGGTAGCTCCCTTGATCATTCTAGAAAAATACTCAAGGTAAATAACAAACAAAAAGGGAGATAGTGGGTCACCTTGACGAAGTCCCCTTCTAATTTTGAAGAAACCATGAAGGCTCCCATTAAGTGCAATGGAGTAGGAAGGAGTAGTGATGCACTCCATCACCTAACCAATAAATTTCAATGGAAATCCAAGGCCTTCAAGGACGCTTTTAAGGAATGTCCACTCAACTGAATCATATGCTTTCCTAAGATCAATTTTGAGAAGGCACCTAGGAGCAACTCTCTTCCGATTATATTGCCTTAGAAGCTCTTGAGCAAGATGGATGTTCTCCGTCATACTTCTTCCCTCCACAAAAGCGGCTTGTGCTTCATTAATGATAGTACCAAGGGCCGGCCCCAACCGAGAAGCAAGGATCTTAGTGATAACTTTGTAAAATACATTGCAACATGTAATAGGCCTAAAGTCTCCCACATTTGAAGCATGAGTAGCTTTTGGCACCAAAGCAATGATCGTGTGATTAGTTTGCTTCAAAAGAGAGCTAGATAGGAAAAATTCTTTCACCGCTTCCATAAATTCTCCTCCAATAGTGTCCCAAGATTTCTTGAAAAAACAAGAAGAATACCCATCCGGCCCCGGTGACTTTTCATCTCCAATTGAGAATAAAGCATCCTTGATCTCATTATTAGAAATCTCCCGAACTAGGGCCACTCGTTGTTCTTCCAATAACATGGAGCCATTCCTCAAGATGCTAGTGTCAATAGTGTCTACAATGCTGTTTTTTCCCAGAATGTCAGTGAAAAACTGTAGGAATTCATCAGCAACTTCATCAATTGAGTTAGTGAACGAACCATCTACTTTACTCAACTTGGCAATGAAATTTTTCTTTGCAATTCTATTCACCATCGAGTGGAAGAATTTAGTACACCTGTCACTATTTTTCAGATAGATACATTTGGCCTTTTGGTAGTAGAAGCTCCTTTCCGCTTCACAAATATTCATAGCTTCTTTCCTCAAGCATGCCACACTACTTTGTAGATCAGTATTAAGGGGGTCATCATGAAGTGCTACTTGTGCTTCTTTCAAAGCCAAAGTAGCCATTTCGGCCCTCTTTGAGATATGAGAGAAATGCTTCTCATTTAATTTCCTTAGTTCGCCCTTAAGCCTTTGCAACTTTTTACAAAGAGAATATTGCTTCGTGCCTCTAATCCCGATTCTCCAACAATTTAGCACAACTCTGTGGAAGTTTTCATGGTTGACCCACATGTTGAAAAATCTGAACGGCCTTTTCTTGTTACCATTATGTACCAAAGTTGACACAATACATGGAGAATGATCGGATAGGCATCCCGAGGGAAGGAAGTTAGCAAGGCCAATGAATCCCGCTTGCATCCAAGCATCATTCACCATAGCCCTATCAAGTTTACTCCACTTCGAGTTATTTGTCCAAGTATAGAAACACCCAATTGAGCTCAAGTCTGTTAGGCCAACATCAAGGAAAAGATTCGCAAAATCTTTCACCTCGTACGGGGTAACATCCACTCCATTACATTTTTCATCAAATTTAAGCACATTGTTAAAGTCACCCATGATCAACCAAGGTGAAGAACAATTGGTGCTAAGCTCCAAAATGCTATTCCAAAGTGGTCTTCGGTTTACAATAGTATGAAAACCATAGACAAAACTCACAAGAAAAGTAAGTGAGCTAACCTTACAAGTAGCTTTACAATGGATGATTTGAGATGTGATCTCTAATGCATCCATATGTACCTTCCCAGGATTCCACAAAATTAATATCCTACCAGCTTGATGAGTATTAAAATTGTTGATTTCCATAAGACCCCCAAATTTATTCCGCAAAACACGTTGAAGCTTTGGAAAATTTAACTTAGTCTCCAAAATCCCCAAGATGTCAATATCATGCTCCTTGATGAAGCTTCGCACCCCATTTTGTTTGAGAGGTAGGTGCAAACCCCTTATATTCCATGAGGCAACCTTCATGAAGAAATCACAAGAGCCTTCCCCCTCTTGCCAACCTTCTTGGTGGTTTTCTTGCCCTCCATAGCCTGCACAATATTTCCTCCAGCTGACTGAGTGTTGCGTGCATCCATAGACTGTTTTCCTTCTGTCCCCGCATGCTTGTGTATCTGAGTACTAGCTGGTGGCTGCCTCTGTGTGCACACGGCCTGCTGTTGTGTGCACGCAGCCTGCAGAGATGTGCATGCATCCTGTTGTGATTCCTGCACTGGTGTGCACTCGGCCTGCTTTGATGTGCACACGACCTGCAGTGGTGCCTGCTGTGATGTGCCTGCAGTGTGTTGTGAAGTGCACACGGCCTTCAGTGGTGCCTGCTGTGCTTGCTTGGAAGTGCAAGCAGCCTGCTGTCCGTGTGTGTCTATAGACATAGGATTATGTACTTCATTTATCTGGCCTCTCAGGTTTCTCTTTTTCCTGTTAGTGACAACCGTGAATTCTTGCTCATTTTTCGTCTGCTTTACATTGGTGCCTTCGTTAGCTTCACCAGTGTTTTTATAAGTAACTTTAGCAGTCACCTTAGGATCAGTAGAATTCTTGCTGTCCAACCCTTTCCCAGCCTGTTTTTTATAGCCACACCCATCCGTCGAGTGTCCAAAAACTTTGCAGGAACCACAGAATTTTGGTTCATACTCAAACTGGATTTCTTGCTCCCTAATAACATTATTTGGTAACTTTACTGCCACGCTCCTTACGAGCTCAGTCGAAGCATCAACTTCTACAAGAACTCTTGCATAGGATAATCTTTCCTTGGTGGATGTGAGTTTATCAGTAGTGATAGGTTTACCCACCTTAGAGACTATTTTTCCCAATGCATTAGCACCCCAAAAATCCAAAGGCAATCCCGGTAGATTAATCCACACCGGCGTACTACTAACTCCCTTCTCATCAAATTCAAAATATTGAGGTATCTCTTTAAGAATTAATGGTCTTCCAAAAACAAAATAGGGGCCACCACTTAGCACTTCAATTCTGTCCATTTCCGACTCAAATTTAAATACCAGCCATCCACTACTATGCACGTGGTATTGGTATTTAACCTTCCAAGAGGCACAAAGTTGTAGGAGTGCCGTTTTCCCCGGAAAACGACCGGCAAAATACCCAACAATTCCATATCCCCATTCCTTTTCAATATCTTCTGCATCATCCACAGTAAGTTCCACCACCTCCGATGAGTTAACAAAATGCTCCAGCTTGATACCTTCATTAGGATTTCTATTACCTTTAAAGAGATCTACCCATGGAGCTCTCTCAGTCTTATTTCTGACACTTTCCTTATTATCAGTCGGGGACGTGTCACAGGAGCTTGCAGTATCCGTATCCTCTTCTCCAAGTGTAATGGACACACTTGGAGAATTTTCAGTAGCATCGTGACTTGGTTCCTCGCAAGCAGGCTTTATAGTAGACAGAATTTTCCACAGCAGTATGAGTAGACGAGATAGGAATAACCCGTTTAACAGCTGGGGGTTTACCATGATGGACCTTTTTGGACTTGGCCATAATAGCAGAAGTACCCAGAGCTGGCCCGCAGGGTAGGAGCCCAGAAGAAGCCAAGAACAGCCCACTGAAGACAGGCCAGGCCACCACCGACAGGCCGAAAAGAGTGGCAGGTTAGCCCAGGCCCACAGGCACCAAAAAGAACAGACAGGAGAAAAAGCCCAGTTGCACCAATAACAAACCAGTCCAGTCCAGGAGAACAAAGCAGGAGTCCACAATTATCAACAATCCAAGAAGGAAATCACGTGGAGTATCCTGGCAAAACAGCACCTCAATCACAGTCAACCTAGGAAAAAACAGGCAGATCACGCAAACCACGTATGACCCCGTGAAACCAGCTGAATGCATTTTATTCTTCTTTGGAAGAAACGTGGACGTGGGTTTAATAATGAACGAAAGGAAAAGGACATCGTGGGTTTAATTTTGGATTTTTCTCAAGAGAGATGTAATTTTTTGGCCGTAGGGCTTTTACCACTGAAGGCAAAGTATTCAACAATTGTACCAATTCAAGATTTTTGTCTTTTGCCAAGAAAGGAGGGCAGCCTATATTTTTAACCAGCATCCAACTTTGATTAGTAGTACTCTAGGGATCTTCACCATTGTGAATCAATAGCTAAGATTCTAAGAAGCTCGAAAAATGAATATTGTCCAACTCTCTAGTGCACCGGATCTGCCCATTCAATATGAAGGAATTATAGTTTACAAAATTTCCCTTGAATTGGATGTCATTCTAGGCTTTGGAAGACATTAAATTACAGTTTCAAAACCTCAAAGTTTCACAATCAACCGACTTTCAGCAAGAATAGTCCTACATAATTATGATTTTCACTGTTGCCCAAATACCCAACTCATTGTTCGAATCAAATCATCATCGAACCTCCTCCTCGTCTTCTTTATCTTCCCCTTCCTTGAAAAAATAATTAAGAAAAAAAATAGTTTCTGAGTACACCACAATACTTTTTTATTTTTCATTTTTTTTTTTTTGAATTAGGAGTATATTTGTAAATTTATTGTAGTGTATTTATTAAAAATGTATTTTAATTATAGTGTGATTATAATGTGGTGCACCTAATAAATTTTGTGATGATAATATAATTATTCTTTTTCTTTTTGTTAAGATGAACAAACTTTTCTTGTTATATGACTATCTTTTGGGATTGGTCTGTCTGATCGAGTGATGAAGTAAGATTGAGTTGATGAATATAGCCTTCATTTAATGGTCATTATTTGAAAATTCCATTTTTACATACTTATTTTTAATCACGTATTCATATAATAAAATATACTATACATAAACCTTAATTTTTTTCCCTATTTTTTAATCACGCATTTTCCTAAAAAAATTTATAATCTCCTATTCCCCCTATCCAAAATTCTGAAACCACTCAATCATGTCCTAATACACGCAAACATAAATTAAAGCAAAACCCGGGACCCACATGTGAGTCTATTCTGGTGAATTTCTGTTGCTTCTTCTTCTGTACAAGAAGCACTGCTGAAAAATATATATTCTTGTAAAAATAGTTTTTAATAAATTATTAACTTTCCATTTTTTTTTTTTCCTTTTTCTCGTTTTCAAGCAGATTCTTCACTCTGTCTCTTTTTTTCCCTCTGTCATTTCTTTTGTCTTTTCATTCTTCAACTTTTATTTTATATTCTCTGCTTTTGTTTAGTCATCCTTAATCCCCATCTCATAATTCAACTTATGCAAATTCTCTAGCTTACATGTACAGTACTTGACAATAATATTCATACTATAATGTTTTTATTTTAATTTTTTGCCCTCTTGTATATTTTTATTTTTGGTATTTTTCAATTTCTTCTTTTTTAAAATTTTGGTATGAAAGTATTAAATTGATCAGTTTGTTTGTTTGTTTTTTTTTAAATTGTTACATCTATATCCGTCTAATATGAAAGTGAAGCATTAATGGTTATTGAAAAGATTACTAGAAATAAATCCAAGGACATTTTACACATCATGAGGTCATCATCTATATCATATCTAATATGAAAGTGAAGCATTAATGATTATTGAAAACATTACTAGAAATAAATCCAATGACATTTTACATATCATGTGATCATCATAATCTTAATCTTGCACTTTTTGATATGACAAATTCTTGTATAAAGGGCTAAATCTTTATTTTATTTTATTTTTTGGAATTGTACAATGCATATATTATTTTTCATTTTCTACAAAGCGATTGAAATCTTTTCAAGGTAATGTGAAATGTCGATACTTAACTACTATCACAAACACATTAAGAAAATCAAGTTGAATGTGTTAAAATAATAAGATTTCAAAGGTCAGAAATAAAAACACTTTAAAATACCTGATGGAAACATTTGATGAACATAAGGCATCTAGAGATACTAAAAGTTTATTTTTTGACATTATGGATTTAAGTTCTTATTTAACATAGTTATTTGATACAATATATTGTCTGTCATTAATAGATTAAGTAAAATATTGCAAAGTGATGACATGTCAATTGATGCTGCTATTGAATACTAAAAATCACTTATTTTATTTTTAAAAAAATAAAAGAAACTAAATTTGAATTTAACAAGATTAATGTTAAAAAATTATTGTTCAAATGAAAGTTGAATATACATTTCATGAAAAAATAAAATTTTCATAAAAGAAAGCACTTTTATAAAAATATCAATGTTGAGATAAGGCATTGAGCTGAAAAATATTTTATAGTTGATTATTTTTCATATATAGTTGATAAAGCTCTTTCTTCACTTAAATTAAGGCTTCAACAATTTTTAAAATATGAAAATGCTTTTGAATTTTCTATTTGATTGTTTAAAAAAAAAAAATTGCAGACTATAAATAATAATTGTTTGAAGTATTAATGTGATAAGTTTGAAGAATTTCTGAAGCACAGTAAGAATTATGATTTTGATGGGCATAGTTATTTATGAGCTAAGATTTGTGAGAAAATGATTGCCAAAAGACACCAAAAAATTGAATGAAGTGTTAAACTATATAAAAATGGATTGCTTATAAAATATTACTGACCATACAAGTTACAGTTACATATATCTAGAGGAGCTTCTCGAAGTTGAATTTTATAAAATCCTACGTTGTGTAAAAAAAATTCGCAAAAAAGTGTTGAATGAATTGCCCATAGTAATAGTGTAATTATTGATTTTCTATCAAAAAAATCTAGAAAATTTAATTTAAAAAATCGAAAGTTTTAGATTGTTATTTTTGTAAAAAATCGAAAATTCGCAAAAAAAGTGTTGAATGAATTATTTATCTGACTTGTCCATCTCAGTGGTAGGTTTGATACATCCCTTTTCAAATTTTTTTCTTTCTTCTTTGTTTAGTGTTCTAGTGGAGTTCATTATTCTTTGTAAGAATAATTGAACCAATAAATACTTGTGAGTAGGCTTTCTTTTCAAAGTACATTAATCAATACTAGATAAGGTTTTTATTAGAACCGGCAACGCAATTGGAAATTAATCGTATAGTTATTTGGTCTATAAGAAATTCAAGCACATAGCAGATATCTTGGTCTCCCTTTGATTGCTAGAAGAAACAAAAGGGGTTACAAGTTTAGGAAAAAAGTACGATCATGGTGGTGAAATATTAATTTTAACTACCTATTTTGTAGAAGTTATAACTAGTGTTCATTTATATGTTACTCATTTTTATCTTACTAGCTATAACTTGGAGTAACTACAAAGTAGAATTGTAGAAATTGGGAGGTCAAAAGCGCCCCCCACCTCGCAAACCCTATGAAGCTAATGAACAACTGCATGGGGGGTTGGAACAGTTGTGGGAGGGGCCCCGTGAAACCCATGTGGTCAGCCATGCACGGTGGCAGGCCCTGTTCTTGCCTTTTGTTCTACCTGATTAAAATAAGATTCTTTGTCTCCTATCTATATATACATGATCGATCCTGGAAATTTTAAGGTTCTAGAGAACTAATTATAATGAGGTCTTTTAATATATTATTTAAATAAATAACATATTTATATGTAAATGCAAATTTTGTATAATCCAAAAGACAAAGTAGCACAAATCTAGAGATTGTGCTAACATAAATTATAGTCTCTCACATTTTGAGATGCAAATTACTTTTATTCTGTATTTTAGTTTGGTATATCTTCACCAATTTTTACAACAAAATCAAAAGATTTCCACCATTTTGACAACACAAACATCAAGAAAACGAACAAGACATTGGCTCAAAATACACTATAACTTTTTCTACTTTCAGGATGTTTCAACAAAAACATTGATAAAGTACTAGTGCTTTGGTATTTCTTCCTGCCTCCACTTCCCCTGCAAGGTAAAATTCCAATTTTTTTTAGGCCTTCGACATTTTGAGGCCCTAGACCATTGCCTAGTTGGCTTTGGTATAGGGCCAACTCTGGTAATAAGATAAACATTCCAATTGTTATTGAAAAAATGATAAGAGTTTTATTTATTTCTATAAAAAGAAAGTTCCACTATATTAAGCATGCCTATAAATTTCTTCCATTAACAAGTGAAATACAAAATAGAGTGGTTAGTTAAAAAGACAATATTTTTTATGTTGATCAAAAAATAATTATCAATGATAGTTATTGCGTTTTTTATATCGTAAGTGTACGATATCGTAACAAACAGTATAGTGGACCCTTGA
>CADEPD010118472.1:0-12916 GCA_902829195.1 Fraxinus dipetala
GATGTTTATGCACTTTTTTTTTTTTCTTTTCTTTTTTTTTTTTTTTTTTGGGAGTAGATTAGTGGGAAAAGTTTAAACTTAGCGCAGCATGTTTTTTGAGGACAATGGACTTGTAAAATTATCCAATCCAGGCCTAAAAGGTAAATAAACAACCATCAAGGTGAAGAAGAAAACCAAGGTTAAAAGGAGCAGTTGGGAGGCACGAGTTCTACTGTTAAACTGTCGATTTTAGTGAGAACAATTGGTGCCTTAATCAAGAAATATGATTTTGCACATTTTATCCTCTCAGTTATGAATTCTCCCAACATTTATTCATCCATTCTAGTAGCCTTAATCAAGGTTGGTTGGGTTACGATAGTTGAAGTAGGTGAAATGACAATGGTGGTATTGTGAAGTTGCTCGACTTAAGGGAAACAAAATGAATACAAGTGAAACTCTTAACAATAGACTGAGTTCAGCCATTAGTTGCCCCAAAGATTGCAAAAATAAGAAAAAACAATGAAGTGCTTAAACTTTCTTGAGTAAAACAACATTAACCGTTTTTTTCTCCTATGATCTAAAAAAAATGTAGCATAATCCACCATCCTTCCAAATATAGAAGATCAAGATATTATTAGCTTCCTCTATTTAATACTGGTAAGAAAATGATAAACTTTCAGGAGGAGACAAAACAGTAACCTATTTGGCCTATGCTTAAGTACCAGAATTTGGAATTTTTCTCATTGTTTTCATTTTTTTAGTCAATTAGAATTCTGAACATTGATCTTAGTCGTGTAGGCTAGCTTCCCCAAATTAAGTGAGAAGGATAATTACAGTAAATAAAAGCAAATAATGTTATTCATATTCACTTCAATATTTACGAAAAGAAAAGGATAGGCTACACATAAATCAATGTGCATAAAACATACAAAATACAATTACATAAAAGACTGAAGCAACAACCAAAATATAAATAGTATAGTAATTAGAGGTGCTCGTAAGTATTGGAGTGAAAACCACAACAGCAAGTGTAATTGAATGTCTATACGAAGATGAGGCTCAACACTTCAATACATGGATAATGATTGTTCATTTATCTAAGGATCACAGGACTTTATAACAAAATAAGTCAATTTATAAATAGATTTCTCATAAAGGATATTTTCTCAGTATTCCAGGGATGATAGCTATGAAGTACACCTTAGAATATGAGAAACACTCCAGTTCTACCAAAAACGCAGAATGGAAGTCTACAATTAAAGGTAGGTTCTTTATTTATCTAACTATAGAGTATCCTTCAATAGCTGATTTCAGTTTGTTAAATTCACTTTTTAAATCTAGAAATTTGGGTAAGATATTTCTTACATTTATCTGGTATAGAAGAAAGTATACTCATTTTAGAAGTAAAAACTTTGATGCAGGATGATGCTGTTAAATCCCTTTTCTAAACACGTTTTATCTCAGTTTTCCAATTTTACACCTTTACTTAGGCAAGCCCACGAGTCTCCCACGTTAAATTGTCCTCATTTACAAGGTCTTCACATGTATGTCACGATTATATGAACTCACGTGAGTCATCAATAAGCAAATATAATATGGCCAAACTTTTAGTATTGTGTAACTGAGGAATCAATGGCCTCTTCTATCTAAAAACTGAGCAGGATTCAAAATTAAATGAGCCCATAAATCCACAGTAAAGAAGTCCAGATCATGTTCCACTACAATATAGAGTTCTTTTCTCAATTCATCCGCTACTGGAAAAATAGTCCAATTATGAATCTTGAATAAAAAAGGCAACTAAAGAAAAATGCAAATTTACAAAACATCATAAAGAACAAGCACAAAGCAACTAAATATAAAAAACAATAAAACAAAGAAGTATTGATTTCTTACCAATGCTTTTGGCAAAGATGGCATCACGGGAATCAATTGTTTAGATTTTTTGATAGCAAGTTCTTCAAGCCTCTGAGTTCCAGCATATAACTACCCCAATGAAATAGTGAATAAGTATAAAAACTTTTACGTTATCCCCAAACAAAGGGAGAAATGAACTTACCTCAGGAGTAGTCTGAGGGCGAGGAGGCCCCTGAACCACAGCTTCCGCCATATTGAGACCAGTGGTCATGCTCAAAGCCACGGTGGCAGAGCTTAAAGGAGGGGCTTGTTGGGCTGAAGAAACTCCAGTTCCGTTACTTCCAGCTAACGGAGGCACCTCTGCCAAAGCTGATGTCCATTTTTCACCACCTATCACAGCTGAGGTACCAACTGGTAAGCTCTGAATGACAGTACTCAAACCGGGAGAAGGAACTCTTACAATATCAGGAGCAGCTAATCTTTCTTCTGCTCCCAGGGAGGGAAAATCTCTTTCAAATGAGGCTTTGTTCACTCTGCCAATGGGGCTGCCCTTGCGAACCAACCCATTGCTATTGTTTCCACTGGAATTGCTAGAGTCAATTAAGATCTTCTTAGGCCAGTTATCTCCATGTTTCCTAGAGACCATCGACAGCGAACGTCTTAACCCATCCCTCTCAAAACTACTAGACAAAATTTTCCCTAACGGGTCTGAAAAGTCTTGCCGCCTACAGTCCCCAAAAACTGACCTTTCTTTGTCACGAGACTCGTATGCATCCTTCTCCCAGTCTCTGTCTCGGTGGTTTCTACTAAAACTGTTGTAAGACCTCAAGTGAGTCGAACCATTACTACTGGAACTACGGCGAAAATATGAGGAAGTAGTTCTGTCAGAACCAAGTGATCGCCCTAAATCGTGACCATTGCTATTCACTGAAGACCTATTTCTTGCAAGCTTCAATCCAGCATTATCATCTACAACAACAGAAACACAGTTAGATCCCAGCATAAACCAACTAACAAGAAGACATTTCATACCAGATGCTTCAAAAGGATGAAAAAGATTACCTGAATGCAATGTAGTGCCACCACCAGTCAGATTCCCAGCACTTTTCAACCATTCCGGTACCAACGTTGGCTCACTTCTTTCCATGACTAGTGCTAAACATGATCGTACAAAATAATAAAGGACTTGTCTTGTTCAAATTAATGACCACACATTCAACTCCGCGTATTAATAATTGGTAACTGCCAGATTTCCCCACCCAAATAGAAGTGAAGGCATTTTCACCAAGTTAACCCAAACGTATTTTAACCTGAAATCTACTACACAATAATCCCACTTACCTTAACACCAAAGTCCTTGGCGCACTAGCAACTACTCTACCAATCAAAAATTCACAAGTTTCCCGTCCATACCTTCCAAAAAAACCCTCCTCAAATAAAAGAATCAGAACTGTTCTATACAGGTTCGCTAGGGTTTTCTTTCTCTCTCAGTACAATTTATATATATGTGAAATCCAATTAACAAGAAATATACTGACATTATTAACAATGCCAAACTTCTGCAATCTTTTCAATGCCCAGAACCAGTTTCAACAAAGGCTTCTCAAGGCCTCCATGTTCAAGAAAAAACACGCCAAGAAGGCCCTCATCACACTAACAGAAAAATTCATACAATAGACACAAACAATAGCCACTCCATGCATAAAAATTCGAAAATTCTTCAAGAAACACTCGTATTGAAAACGGAGAGATTATTAGAGCCCAGAACCTAAAATCATCCAAAGACAACAAAAAACCCAAAAATTCAAGAAAAATCCGATTGGGTTCAGCAGTCCAGTTTTGTGCGAAACTACCCAAAATGTCTAAGCGTTGAAGATTAATAAGATTACCGGCCGACCCAGATTTTATTAAAGAAGAAAAATATTCCCCGAAGTCTTGTCTGTAGACAAAAAAACCCTAGTCTTCCTCGCCGCCTCGAGTTGTTCGTTTCAGAACCTTAATATTTGTGAGTGGAAATTTCTAGAGAGAAAGCCCAATCTGTTTCCTTTTCCAATTTCAGGGCTCTTTATATGCTGTGTGACGAGTGATATGAAGATGATTATTCGTGTGTTTTTGTAGAGAAAGGAGATTATGGATAGAGATTTGTGCGTATATGTATGCTTGTTTAGAGGAAGTTGTGTTTTTGTGAATCTCTTTCTCCTCGTGTGTGTGGGAGATTTGGGAAGAAATTCTTTTTAGCCCTCTTTGTTTATTTGTTTTAAACTTTTTATACAGAAAATATATAATTGTCCTTGTCCTAAAAATTATTTAAAACTTATTTTTCTTCAAATATATTTTCAAAAATACTATTTTTTAATAAAATAATACTTCACTTGAAATTCTTAACTTTACACACGTTTTAATAACATATCCTCACAAAATTCATTCCCAAAAAATCTATATCAAAAAGTCCCTTCGTATATTCACTGCTAAAAAGTTGTATATGCTCAAAGGATTGACACAAAAGATAATTGATACTACGAATGATAACAAGGAATCAGATATATTTCTGATAATATTTTCCTATTAGGCTTTTGTTTGATTTTCATTATTTTTAAAATACAATTTTCTCTCCCTTCTTTTCATTTTCTCTCCCTTCTTTTCAATAATATAATTTTCAATAAAATAATATTACACGCAAACTCAAAAGAAATTCTTATTTTTCAACCACACATTATCTATCATTCTACTATTTCAAAATGCATTATTAAGAGAGAAAAAATGAGACTCAAATAGGCTCTAGGTCGACAAATAATGTTCTGATAACAACTCACGTGGCTCGTGCTCTGGAGTTGCCAGTGGATTATAACATTCAACACTTTCCCTCAAGCTCATTGTTGTTGGAGCAACAACCTTGAGCTCGTTCTTTAATCTAAAATGCATAGTTGATAGAGTTTTCATAAGAATATCAACTATCTAATAATCTAATCAAGAGATTGTACACGATGAACATCTAATTTCCTCTACATCACTTTTTCCGTAAAAAAATACAACTACAGACGATGTGTTTGAATCTCGATTGAAAGAGATTTTGATGACTCTCAAATCAGTTAGTAGACCTTGCAACCATAAAATTTTTGTAGTTACATTTGCTAAACTTTGATAACTTCTGTTGAAGACCTATAAATTGTTTGTTGCTTCTTTGAACTCTAATAAACTAAGCCCTGTTTGATAACCATCAAATTCATTTTCAACCATGCTTTCTCACAATAAAATATTTTGCATTCAAACTAAAAACATTTTCTTCCTTTTTTAACCACACATTTTTCGAAAAATCGTCATTCCAAAACTCATTTAATAGTTGTCAAACAAGGGCTAATTACCACTAGATAGTAGATACACCTTGAACCCTGATGTAGACCTTCTATCGTCAAGATCAAATACCCAGTCTACATCTGAGCACCATTTCTTGAAGGGATTAGATGACTTCTTGAGTAACATGTTATGATAGGCAGTCCATTTGAGATACCTCATTATTTTTTTAACATATTTCCAATGAGGTTCATCATTATGGCGATGATGAGATGTGGTGGTGAGTGGGGTGACAATACAAATTGGATGGTTGCAATGCAAATCGGATTGATGGCAATGATGACGAGATGGTGGTGTGTAGGCTCGATTTCAAGCGTGGTGGTGGTAAGTGGGCTAGCCTAAGGTTTCGCAAGTGTTTTACAATGGTAGAGACAGGCAGCGACGGTCAAGTGGTGGCGTAGATGGTGCAAATTGTGCCGGAGTGAAAATAGGCAACAGTCGTGAAAACAATTGTAAAATGTGCATAACACGTAAATCATTATGTTACAAAGTGTAACGATTTTTTAAGGAAAAAAAGTGAAACAATGGTGTAAAGATAAAAATAATAACGAAAAATGATACTTATACACGGTAGTTTGGTTTACAAAAAAAGAAAAAAAAGTCACGATGTTGCAAAGTATTTTGAGAATTTGTTTCTTCCTTTTAAGCTATTGTCCCTTGTAACAAGTTAGTAACAAATTTATTCTGAACTTAGACAAACGAGCTTTAGTTCTAAGATAGAAGCAACTTACGGCTTACTGTATCAAATTTGAAATAAACATGGTCTAATCAAGTAAAAGGAAACTACAAGTCTTGAAAACATGGCTAAAATACTACTTGTACATCTCCTTTCCATTGTAATCCCTAGTGATTCTTTTTTTTTTTTTTTTATATAACTATAAATGTTCGGACCAACTTACACGCACCTCGACTAATCCCATGAGATCCTGAAGTTTACGATCGGGTACTCACCTCAGTGGCCCTGAGAGGACTCGAACTGGTGACCATGAGGAGCAAACCCCAAAGTCTAGCCAATTGAGTAACCCCTCAAGGTTGTAATCCCTAATGATTCTGTTATACGTATAGATGGCGTTCAATTCATTGACTTGTCACCTACGATAACTACACGAAGATGGAACAAACACGGGTTTAAATGAGTAGACTTTTTTCTCATTCATACCTTTTCATTTGAAGTTTCATAGGACAAGAAGGTATGGAAAATACAAACAAATACACCATCCCCTTTCTTCTTTCCAATCAACAATAAGTAATTTCATCTCATTTCCATCCTGCCGTGGTGAGAGAGAAGATGGTGTCCTTCTAAACTTTGGAGTCAGGGGCAGGGAAGAAAAGGAGGGACGTTTCATATAAACCAGGCACAAAATGGAGACGAGCCAACAAGAGTATGACATAATCAACTTTCATTTCTGGGATCCATGAATACACGAGAGTAACCTAAGAACCCCAGTACTTATCGAAGCGCTTGTTGAAACCGTTGAGATAGTATGAATTCGTGCCTGCATTAAGAAAAGCACAGGATCAAAACACAGATTAAATATGAAGTATGATTTACCAGATAGTAAGACCATGATGTAGATAGACAGCAGAAAAGGTTGTCGGTGTGTATACCACCAATCACGACTAAAATGGTGAAATTTTGACCTTCAAAAGGCCCTCCCACCAATTATACATTAGAAGAATTGGATAAGAATCTATACAATAGCAGCATAAGAGCATGTTTTGCTAAGCCTTAAAAAAAAGTAAGTGTAATTAGTAGTTACTTTTAAGTTTAGCCAAACATATGTCTAAGCTTAAAAGTTACTTTTATGTAATTTTTTTCTGCCAAACATGTTTGCCAAAAAAGTACTTTTACCTTTTTTTAAGCTTAGCCAAACTTGCAGTTATGTCCTCATTCGTCAGTGTAAGTGTTCAGGAGACATCTATTTAATTTGAATTTACAATTGCAATAAAGAAAATAGCCAATAATTCCCACTGCTTTATTAGCATCCTACAGAACTGCACCTCTAACTTCATGAACCGATTAAAGCAATGAACAACACTAATAACATTATCTTTCTACAGATAACATGATATTTGAGCTTGGCCAAATTAACCCTGCAAGGCAAATGGATTGATGAACATATTGAAAATCAAACCTTCATAATTATTAACTGACAGTCCCTTCACTATAATCACGATCTTCCAATCATGGAAACCCAGTGATGCAGTCATTAACCATATAAAGATCCTTGATACCCAATATGACAAGCAATTTTGAAGGGTCAGGCAAACAGAAGTGCAAGACCTGAACAAAATTTATATCTAAAGAAAAATGTCTCATATGAAGGTATGCATGCACACAGAAAGCCCACCCCGCAAAGCAATATGTGGTGATAGATAATTTTGTGAAGCTTCAAATGCAAGAACCTTGTACAGTGCAAAAGTTAGAAATAGTTACAAAAGTATATAAAACAAAAATAATGCAATCCATACCTCAGCCACGCAGAATAACACAGAGCTGGAGATTGAAGAGAACCTCACCGCAAATTATTTCTCCCCGTGTCCAGTAGTGATATGAATCAGCAAATTTAGCTTTGAGATGCAGGAAGAAAGATCAATGACTTAACTACACAAGCCAGGGTACAATATAGAAAGAATATCAGAACCCCTGAATCAAAAAGTCAAAACAGCTACATATGTCTAGATAAATTGACATTTCTAGAGTGTTCATCGTATTTGCAGTGGATGGTGACACATTCTACACCCTGCTACAGAGGTGTGAGGAGTCTAATAACCATGCCTCCAAAGTCAAGCAGGTTGGTGAGAACAATCAAAGAAATGATAGGTGCAAACGGCAAATGGCAAACAGCACGGCAAGCAATTAAACTATGTAAAACAGTTTAGATAAAGCAGTGGATTAAAATCTTTTAACTATTCTGGATAAACTTCAGCTCGCTAGACCCTAATTAGATATGGGTTTCAGAATCCAATATCCAAAGCACGTTGCTTTTTCTAAAGAATGTGTTTCATGCATATTGCATTACATCATTAAACTTCTTATAGAACATCAGCTTTTTTAGGGATTATCCTCAGAACCTTGAACCATAACAATTATTTTTGGAAACACTGAAGCTTGTGCATATAAGAAAGAGCTATATAGAAATACTGTGTGCAAAGGTAGATCGTGAAGCTGCACTGCTAAACTTACAAAACTTTCGGCCCCCATTATAAGAAGATAAAAGGCAGGCACCACCAAGCAGCTTAGATATGAGATCCAAAGCCATAGAACAGTCCAGTATATTGAAATTCACAAAAAGAATCAACTTTTAATAAGCTGAAGAATATATTACTGCAGCGAAATCATGTACAAAGGTGAGCTAAGGTCCAAAATTATCTGGCTTGTCAAGGTCATGCATAGATAGTCATATTTTCTCTCAAACAAAAAAATGTTAACAAATTAAACAACCATTAGCTATCCATAAAGTGCAAAAAGATCAAGCCTTGTTAAGAGTGAGTTTATTTAGAAATATATATATGTCAAGACAAAAACTGAGAGTCAATATTTGAAATGTCGGGAAAAATAGAGCATTAGGGCATTGCCAAGTCGTAAAAATTGTGAAAACAACAGCAACTGCAACTGGAGCATAACTATTTTATGTCATTACTGTCTTTCATTCTCAAATAACAACAGGGAACCGGAATACCTTTGCTCAAACAGTTTCCACGTGAGAGTTTTAGAATAGGAGAAAACATCACAAGTCAATATGGTGCCATGAAAACAGGTTTGATGAAATCTGTATATTTTCAAAATACAAAAAAGTCTTATATAAAGAGTGCAAGTGTGCAGGGAAAGGCGTATACAGAATTGGTTAACCCTAAGAAACTAAAAGCCAAATTTTAAACTACAAGTGAAAGCTCCTAAGTTAGCAGCACAGAAACTGATTACCAAAATCTCTCTCCAGAATTAGTTCTTTTTGTCCAATTATTTCTTTCAATACAACTTCTATGTCCAATATCTTTTGATTTACTTGTATTATCGCTAATAACTTTTTTATCAACAAGTATGATCAAACATGAATGACAATTACAATAAATCTACCCATAAGAATGAGAAGCATAAGAGTGTCTACTTAAAGATGAAAGAATGGGAAGATAGTAGCAATGAATTCGACAGGAAAAAAGGAAAGTGAACTTACTGCCGCTGGCAAGTAAATAGAATGGGCGAAATCCTTATTTCTTGAACCAAAGTGCGTGCAATCTGGCTGAGGCCAAAGCAAGAAAATGCTTTGATTTTTTCAACTAAACAATATAATGCTTTCAACTAAACAGCCACAGTAATATTCATGTCGGTCCTGAATGGTTCGTTTCTCTCTGGAGATGATAAACCTGAGTGCATATCATTTGATATATTTTGCTCTACTTTATAGGCTTCATTTGTCATCCCTGCCTTTCTGAGGCAGGATACCAAAGAGGTTGTGGTAATTCCATCTGGGACACAACCCACTGTCAACATATTATTAAAAATGGTTATTGCTTCAGACATTCTTCCTTTCATACAATGCCCCAGAATGAGAATGGTGAATGTCAGCTTATCAGGGCTGCATCCTTTCACCTCCATTTCTGCAACAATAGCATTTGCCTCGTCTATATCACCAGCCTTAGAAAATCCATCAATTACAGGATTGTAAATAAACGTTTGGGGAATGACATCTACCCTCCATTGCATCTGCCTTAATAAATCACGAGCTTCATTTAGTCTATTCTCCTTGCACAAAGCATTAATGAGAACTGAGAAAGTAAATAAATTTGGAGACACTTTCCTCTCATTCATTTCATCCCAGAGCTTCAATCCTTGTTCCAACCCACCAGCCCGACAATGACCATTAATGAGAGAGGTGAAGGAGAAAACATCAGGATGATAGCCACCACCAACCATCCTTTCATGTATCTGTGATGCTGAAATCATTTCTCCCTTTTTGCCAAAACCATCAATAAGAACGTTAAAAGTAATTAAGTTTGGCCTAATCCCACGATTACTCATCTCATCAAAAAGATCAGCAGCCTCCTCCATCTTACCCAATTTGCAGTATCCAGAAATAATTGATGTATATGTCACAATATTAGGTAAAAATTCACCTTGTGATTGAACTTCTTGCAATAAATTCCGTGCTCTATCCACGTTACCAACCCTACAGAGCCCATTAATGAGTGTATTATATGTAATAAGATCTGGCAAACAACCAAAACTCCTCATAATATCAAAAAACTCAAAAGCCTTATCTACTTTTGTCACTCTGCACAATCCCCGCATAATTATATTAAAACTACACGTATCAGGGCAAAACCCCCGTAATCTCAAAATATGATTTCTAAAAAAACTAACTGCCTCATCAACCTGATTTCTTTTACATAACAAGCTCAACAAACTGTTGCATACAAAAGAACTAACAACTTCCGCTTTCTTACTGTACAACTCTGCTTGTGAAATCAAAATTTCTTTGGCAGTCTTAAATCTGCCACCATTGACGAAGGACGTAACTATATTATCTAAAAGCAAGCTACTGGGGAAAAAACCATCAGTTTTCATGTATTCATATGCTAAATTAGCCAAATCGTGCAGGCCAACTTGGCAGAGTGACCTCAGGAGCAACTCAAAAGTAGGAATCGAATGAATGAGATTGAAATCAAGCCTTGTATATTGAAAGAAGCTGAATGCCAATCTGGGGTTATTTAGTCTACTATTTAAATGTTGAATAACGCAGAAAGCTATAAAAGGGCTCAGATTTTTGCGGAAATAATCCAAACTCAAAATAGTGAGAAACTGCGAGTCACGAACACAGAGAGTACATACAACTTTTACGAACCACAGAGTGGAGGAGTGAGAGTGGGATGACTCTATCTGGGCGTGACCATGAAGAAAAGCTGTAGAGAAAATCTTGGAAATGGAAACTCTTTGAGCCCACAATGGCATCGTTATCACTCGCTTCGCGGCTTATTGATTTTCTTATCAACATAAAGAAAAAATTGAAATGGGTTTTTGCAGTACCATATTTGATTATTGAATCAAATCTATTGCGGGACTGAAAATGCCGTTTGAGGTTTAGGGGTTAAGAGACCGTGGAATGTTTTAGGATTGATACACTCGGAACGGAATGAATCGCCTCGCCAACAGCAGTTTCAGCGGTAGGCTGTGATTGGTGAATATAGTCAGGGGGGATGGCAAACAAGGGACATGGTTTTTGGGACGATTCGCCCTATATTTTCTATAATTTTTCTATCTTTTTTTTCCTGCGCCAAACATTACAGTTGGACGTCATCTGATACTTTAAAGATCAATTCCGCTTAAGCAATTTATCAAATTAAAACAAAAGGCAATCACTTTAAAACAAAACAAAGTTCGAGGACTACAATGAAACGGGAATTCAATGTGTATACAAGTCACACACAAGGCAATTGAGCACGTAATGTTGGAATGTGGAGTCACCAGCTAATTAATTGTGAGATTTCTTGGAACGCGTATGAAGACCAACTTAAAAGAGTATTCTGGAGCAAAATGGCAGTGGTTGTGACTTTGGTTTTATAGTCTTCCTTAATAGTGGAAGGGGAATTTGAGGTTGAAAATGGTTGTGAAGAGTATAGGGATTTAAAGGTTGTGGGAGTTGATAAGCATGTTTTAAAGTTACTTGAAAGTGATTAATTTGAACATGAAAGTTTTGGGGACTAAAATTGATATTTGTAAAGTTAAGGGATCAAATTGATGAAATGAACTTTGGTATCAACTTACACATTTTAA
Source organism: Fraxinus dipetala (assembly GCA_902829195.1). Lineage (NCBI taxonomy): Eukaryota > Viridiplantae > Streptophyta > Magnoliopsida > Lamiales > Oleaceae > Fraxinus > Fraxinus dipetala. The sequence continues at coordinate 11,957 of CADEPD010118472.1, forward strand.
GAACTTGAAGAACCAATATTGAAGAAGTAAAAAGTTTGAGGACTAAAGTGCAAGAGTTTGGAAGATCAGGGATCAACGTGGACATAATTATAAATTGGACTTAAATGGTCAAAACAAAAGGTCGAAGGATCGAATTAGCGAAAATCGATAAGTGGGGGATTGAAATATGCAATAAAGTTTAGTCTCGCATCCGCGAGACATAGTTTGCCAAAAAAAAAAGATGCATAGTTTTTATCTATGAAGATGCTCTTTTCCCATTAGCAAAGGAATAGAAAGAATTAACTTAAGGCACACTCGGGTCACAATTTGTATCGATTAATGAAATTGCTGAATTTGAAGAAAAGTAATGGACAAGACAAGACTCTTAAAATACTCACCAAAAAGTTTCTCCCTTTGTGTAAACTTTGAACTTTCACCTTGGACTTGATAAAAAATAAAGAGACTGAAATTTTCATACGTAATTATACAATCTAGAAAGCTTCTCGATAAATTCTACCGTAGAATTATCTTCAAAACTCTATAAACACAAGATGTTCTCTATTTTAGAATGTTGATTTCAATACTTTAATTCTCAAAATACTCAAATTATATTTAAATTGACTAACCATTGACTTATAAAATTATATATTAAATAAAAGATGATGAGAAATCAATAAATGTCTCTTGAAAAAAATGAAGAGTCAAAATAGAGAGTATTGTTGGAGTGCCTGAAAAGTTACTCACAAAATATAAAGACATTCTCTATCATACATAACATGCTCTACATAAATAAAAAGTTTCTTAAAAATTCTCTAATATTGCCATTCTGACAAGCATAAGAATTTGAAATTTAAGTATATATTAGAAGCTAAAACAAGTCTATGTTTGATAGATTTTATTTTTTATTTTTTGAATAAATTTTGTGAAAATAGATTTTTTTTAAATAATGTATGATTAAAAATATATTTAAAAAAATTATTA
>CADEPD010118486.1:0-15398 GCA_902829195.1 Fraxinus dipetala
TGAATTAAACATATGTTTTATTAATTAAATATATTAATGTCACAAACTATACAATTTGGTTATATATTATTGGTCACAAATTATTTTACGATCACAATTCAAAAAATTTATAAATCACAATTTGTTCATCGGTCACAAATCATAAATTTATACGTCACAATTTATTCATCAATCACAAATCTATCAAATTAATAATCACATATTATTTATTGATTACAAATTACAAATTTTATAAGTCACAACTTATTTTATAGTCACAAAACATCAAATTAATTGACCACAAATTATATTTAGGTCACAATTTATCAAATTATTGGTCATAAATTAATAAATTTTTAGGTCACACATATTATTGGTCACGGTTTATCTATTTCATTGATCACATATTATTTATTGGCCACACACTAATCAATTTATTAGTTACAATCAACCAAATTATTTGTGACCATTACCACACCGTTGCAACAGCCCAAACTACTGTCGTCGGAACCACCAACACCATCTCCCCGACAACAAAATCATAGTCTCGAATACCGTAGCCAACATCACCACCAACACCACTACCTGTCCCCAACCATCGTACCACCACCACCACCCAAACACCATACCGTTTCGTGGTGGTGATGCTTGTTTCGAAGTGACGAGACTGTGGACACTAGCTGTTTTAGAGCGATACCACTGGGGTGGTGGCATCTTGAGCATCGCACCGCAATCTCTAGCGGTATCTTTGGCCGGCGACGCATTTCGATGGGCATGGTTGCGGTGCAGTGGTTGTGGACAACGGGGTATCGAGGCGTCATGAGCAATTTTTGGAGGGGTAGAATAGAAAGAGATAGGAGAGGAAGAGAGAATGGATGGGGGGTAGAGAGATAGACTGGGAAATATCTAATTTTTGAAAAGTGAAACCTAATATCTGAAATTTGAAATTGAATCTTGAAAACTCTTGTTTTATATAATTTCCACTAATTTTATTTTCAAAGTGATAACAAAAAATTAAGCTCTTTTTTGCTTTCTATTTTTTAAAATTTATTTTTTTCAAACTCATTTTCAACTACACATTTTATGGAATTAACTTTTAACAATTTTTTATTTTATCAACATTTATCAAAATTTATTGAAAATCTGATTTTTAGATAAACCAAACAGAGACTATAACAACAATCCCTCCTGACTCAATGTGTACAAATAGGATGACAAAATCCTTAATTTTCTCTATTTCAGCGATTTTCCGTTATTCAGAAATGATGATGAGTTCCTAGCTAAAAATCGTCCTATTGTTACCCCTGTATATAATAAAGAAGTAAAACTTATTGGACAAACACTGAAACTCTCTACCAGTCATATCTCTTTTTTCACTTTAGTTTCCTTTTTAACCAAACTTATTAACAAGGAAACAAATTGTTGGTTTGGTTCACGTCACGTGCCCTTAGATCGCTATGATTATACGCTCCAATCCAATACAAGTCGTTGTTACGGTTAGTCCACTACTTAATTATGAATTAACCTACTAAATTATTTCAACAAATGAAGCATGGCCATCCAGCTGGATTTTAATGACTTCGGCTGGATTTTTTATAATTTCTTTACACGTTTCAGGGATAAAGAGTGTTTTAGAAAGAAGATAAATTGTTTAATGGTCAAAATTCAACATTTTGTCTTCAACTTGCACCTAGAATCCTAAACTTTTAATTTCTAGCACCCGGAGCTCCTAATTTACAAACATGCGAGTCTAAGATCCTTTTGTCACTCACATCGTCATTGTGACCATTGAAAGGTCAAATTATGTGTAAAATGACAATTTACTCTTATTTCAATTTAGAACAAACAACTAAATGACAAAAAAGAAAAATAAAGGAACCTTTGAAGGTTGTGATAATGGAATTTTGATCTTTAAATTTCAAGTACCAAGAGTTCCAAACCTTTCAAAAGTTTGTGCCAAAGGTTCTTCCGTGAGGAAAATTGTCAATCTGATTATTAAAAAGTCAAGTTTGGAGTAAAATGATTATTTTACACTCGGTTTGATTTAAAACAACCTTATGATTTCTACGTAATGATCCCGACATAACTGTTGAAGTATTTTCTTCCTTTTCAATCAATCAAAATTTCTCTCCAAATTGTACAAGCATTTTTCAAACACATAAAACTCGATGAGCATACAAATGAATAATATACAATGAAGTACCACGCGAAATAAACCAACCTAAACAAATTAGGTTGAATGAAATTAGGACGGAGAAATAAAATTGTTTTTCACAATGAATGAAAAGTACAATTCAACTCATTTCTGAAAAAAGTTAACTTATTACTAAATTTACTGAATTTAAAAGTAAAATAAATTAGGAGGCATCCATCCAGCCCATCTCTGAATAATGGAGATATTACTGTAGGCGACGCGACAATTAGAATAAAAAAATCAGATGGTGGCAGTTACAGACAAGACTTTACGTGGGTCCCATGCGCTCACCTCGATTAGCGATTTTAACGAAGCAGCGGTCTTTCCAGGGTCTAATCCGCTGTACTTGGCCGGCACTGCACCTTCTCCACCCTTTGCCGTTTCGCTCCTCAAAATTCATCACGCTTTCACCATTTGATTAGAAGCAGCAGTCAACTCCGATGCGAAAGATTCCGTGCTTGTTTGCTAATTATTATTTTAAAATATAATATTAATTAGTTTCACAATTTTAATTTTTTAATCACATATTTTATCCATTTTTTTATTAAAAATTTTGTCAACTCCTCTCAAAACGATATCTAGCTTCCAGAACTAAATAATAATTCAACGCCTTTTCATTAAGCCTCTGTTTGGCATAAATTTTTTCAAATTTATTTTCTTCAAACTCGATTTCGGCGACACATTCCTTCTATAAAATAATTTTACACGTTAATTCATAACTTTTTATTTACACATATTCTTTAAAAAGTCATTTTTCACATAATTTGTTCTCAATAAATTTACATTAGAAAAATACAAACAATAATTGAGACGGAGATATAAATTAATTTCAATATAATATAAGTTGGATTATTTCATAGTGATAAGAACAAAAGCATATATTTAATTATTATTTTTGAACTTTTGACCATAGTTGAAACCTTATCTATATTGGAATTGGACCATTTTTGCCAGCTATGTACATAGGTTTATTTTATCAATGCAATTATCTGTAGTTAATTAATATTAATTCCATATATTTTCACTCAACCTCACTCTACTTATATCTTTATATCATGTCGATCATCTATTTTGTATTTTTATTTCAATTTTACCATTCTATCTATAGCCGTTAACATAATTAGTAACTCGAGTAGTATCAATCACATCCCAACTTATTTTTTCGTCAATAAAATCTTTTCGGGTCCTCAAAAACACAAATATCACGTGCTTTATTGTAAAAAAAAAAAAAAAATGACACGTGCATATCTGTTACTAATGTCACGAATTTCACATATTGAATCAGAAACTTGAGTTGATCAAGTCACGAGTTACTTATTATAATCCGTAAACATACGAGTCGAAAGACTTTCGATCAAATATTTCGTAGGGAAATCGGGTTTGTAGGTCTTCTACATCATTAGTTGAAAATAAACTAGAAAGAGAATAAAATATATTGCGGTGAGCAGTGTATGCACAAGTAGCTCCACTGATCCATTTCACTCCCGTCCATCCAATAAATATAAGCACTCACTTCCCATTTACATGTTCTTTTCCTAGGTTAGGGTTTTGAGAAATTTTCAATTTTTCGTGAGTTTTAAGTGTCAAAAACTGGTAATTTTTCTCTGCTGTTTCTTGAATTCTATCGCTTGCTATATTATTTTCTGTAACTTGATTGTGTGGGTTGTTTCTGGATTGTTCTTGCTGGTGGGATTTATCTGCTATCTGTCTTTTGATTTTTCAATAAAGCAGTTTTATAACATATCCGTATTGTGATCTGAATTTACTCTATTCCTTTTTTGTTCTCTGTTTTTTGACATGAAATTTGATGTATTATGAAAACCCATGGTTTGATTAACCTGTCAAAGTCAAATCTTGCGAGTAGCTCCTATCGCGCCCTTTTTGTTCTTCAACTTGTTAGGCGCAAATTTATCCTTATTTGTTGCTTGCAATAGTTGAGTAATTATTTGACCTTGAGAGCTTCAATTGTTGTGGGTATTTTTTATTTTTTTTTCAATGTTTGGGAATTTGGTTTAGCTAGCTAGTGAGGAAAAACGAAAAGAAGAAGGGTAAAAATTGAGCAAAATGATGTCTAGATCATATTCCAACCTCTTGGATCTCGCATCCGGTGAGAACCAGTCGTCGTTCACCCGGATGAGTGTGAACCGTCGGATCCCGCGTGTAATGACCGTACCCGGTATAATGTCTGATATTGACGATGATTCCTCAGAGAGTGTGAACTCTGATCCATCGTCTTCTACGACTCAACGGGATAGGATTATTGTTGTAGCAAACCAGCTGCCCATAAAGGTACATGGGAAAACTGATAATAGTAATGGGTGGCTGTTTAGTTGGGATGAAGATTCACTTCTTCTCCAGCTGAAAGATGGCTTTGGGGGTGAGGACATTGAATTTTTTTACGTGGGCTGTCTTAAGGAAGATATTCAACCGTCTGAGCAAGACGAGGTGTCTCAGATACTCCTGGAGACATTTAAGTGTGTTCCAACTTTTATCCCTCCGGATCTGTTCAGCAAGTATTACCATGGGTTTTGTAAGCAACAGTTGTGGCCGTTGTTTCACTATATGTTGCCTCTGTCGCCAGATCTTGGCGGTAGGTTCAATCGTTCCTTGTGGCAGGCATACGTGTCAGTAAATAAGATATTTGCTGACAGGATCATGGAAGTGATTAATCCGGATGATGATTTTGTGTGGGTTCACGATTATCATTTAATGGTCCTGCCTACTTTCTTGAGGAAGAGGTTTAATAGAGTGAAGCTTGGGTTTTTCCTGCACAGTCCATTTCCTTCATCTGAAATTTATAAAACTTTGCCAATAAGGGAAGAGCTTTTGCGAGCTCTATTGAATTCTGATTTGATTGGATTTCATACATTTGATTACGCCAGACATTTTCTCTCTTGTTGCAGTCGGATGCTAGGTGTGTCATACGAGTCGAAAAGGGGTTACATAGGCCTTGAGTATTATGGTCGGACCGTAAGCATTAAAATTCTCCCTGTTGGTATTCATATGGGGCAACTTCAATCAGTCTTGAGCCTGACAGAGACACAGGCCAAAGTTGCTGAGCTCATCAAGCAATTTTCGGCTCAGGGGAGGACAATGTTACTTGGGGTCGATGACATGGACATATTTAAGGGCATCAGTTTAAAGTTATTAGCAATGGAACAGATGCTATTGCAGCACCCTGAGAAACCGGGAAAGGTTGTTCTAGTTCAAATAGCCAATCCTGCTAGAGGCAAAGGGAAAGATGTGAAGGAAGTGCAGGACGAGACATATGCAACAGTGAAGCGAATAAATGAGACTTTTGGAGAACCGGGATATGATCCAGTCATATTAATTGATCGACCACTTGAATTTTATGAGAGAGTTGCTTATTATGTTGTTGCCGAGTGTTGTCTGGTCACAGCAGTTAGAGATGGAATGAATCTCATACCATATGAGTACATAATTAGTCGACAGGGAAATGAGAAATTGGACAAGGTTTTGGGTTTGGAACCATCCATTCCTAAAAAGAGCATGTTGGTTGTGTCTGAGTTCATTGGGTGTTCGCCATCTCTAAGCGGAGCAATTCGAGTCAATCCGTGGAATATTGATGCAGTGGCAGAGGCAATGGAGTGTGCTCTTGTCATGGCTGAACAGGAAAAACAATTAAGACATGAAAAACATTACAAGTATGTCAGCACCCATGACGTGGCATACTGGGCTCGTAGTTTCTTGCAAGATTTGGAAAGGACGTGCAAGGATCATATGCGCCGCAGATGCTGGGGTATTGGGTTTGGCTTAAGCTTTAGGGTTGTTGCACTTGATCTTAATTTCAGGAAGCTGGCAATGGAGCACATAGTTTCAGCTTATAAAAGGACTACTACCAGAGCTATTCTTCTAGACTATGATGGAACGTTGATGCCTCAAAATTCAATAGACAAGAAGCCAAGCTCCAAAACCATTGAGATATTAGATAGTTTATGTAGAGATGAGAATAATATGGTTTTCATCGTCAGTGCCAGAACCCGAGCTGAATTAACTGAATGGTTCTCATCTTGTGAGAAGCTGGGAATTGCAGCTGAGCATGGCTACTTCCTAAGGTATGCAAATCATATTTTTAGGGCATATTTGGTATGTGGTATTGGATAGGATTAAACATTACAATGCATAGCTTCTTTCTTCTTCTTTGATATTGTTATGTTGTTAGTCCACAGTGCCAAACATGCTATTAGGGTTTTATAAATTTATTTATTTATGTAATACGCTGAATACATGAGTCTGACCTTGAAATCGGTTTTTCCTGGTAGGACGAAGCGAGATGAAGAATGGGAAACTTGTGTGCCTGCAGTAGAATGCAGTTGGAAGCAGATTGCTGACCCTGTGATGAAACATTACACTGATGCAACCGATGGATCAGTGATCGAAGACAAGGAAACTGCAATGGTTTGGTGTTATGAGGATGCAGATCCCGATTTTGGATCTTGTCAAGCTAAAGAACTTCTTGATCATCTTGAGAGTGTGCTCTCCAATGAACCTGTCACAGTCAAAAGTGGGCAGAATATTGTAGAAGTTAAGCCGCAGGTATGTGATGTTCAGGGCCGATCCTCGTAATTACGAGGCCATAGGCGATAAATTGTTACCCGACTCTTAAATATAATTGAAATGAACCCTTTTGAAATAAATAACTTATTTTTAACTTTCATAAAAATTAATTTATAAATTTTATAAGCTTAGCAAAAAAATTATAGGGAATATTTGATGTGATGGAAAATATTATTTTATTGAAGAATGTTTGGTTGAAAATGAGTAGAAAAATGAGAATGAAAAAAATAATGTGTACCAAACAGGGGCTTAATCAGATTATGATGTGGCCTTCTCTGATTAGTTTATAAGACATGCAATCTTGCATATAAATATTAATTGGAATTCAAATAGAATAGTTTGTTTATGTAATGCACAATAGTTCAAAGCTATCCAGGCATAAACATCTTTTCTGGCTTATAGAAGTTACTAATCTTGAAGTTTTTTTTCTTAGATTCACACGTACAAGAATGATTTTTATTAGGTCAAACACCATTCTATGCTTGCACATGCCCAAATATCGTTTAATTACTCGGCAAAGTAGTCACAAAATATTCAACGTGTTTCTCATAGAAGCTGTTACTCAACTTTGGTTGTATCCTCCATTCCCTTCCCAGCCGTAAAACGGGGAAACAAAGACACAAGCTCATAACGAAACATAGCAAATACGTCGTGCATGCATGAACCCGCGTAAAGTTTATTTGATCTTTGTATACGCTATTGGCATGTTTTGCACGGTAGATTTTATATATTGGACAATATTAAGGAAAAAATTATATTATTGTGTACACTATTGAGTCCCTTCTGCATTTCTTTACAACATTTGAAACCTCAACTTGCTTTTGAAAATGAGCTTTACTGTCTTTGATTATGCAGGGAGTTAGCAAGGGGATTGTGGCAAAACGCCTACTTCATTCGATGCAAGAAAAAGGGATTTCACCAGATTTTGTCCTATGCATAGGAGACGACAGATCTGATGAGGATATGTTCGAAGTGATCATGAGCTCTGTTGCGGCTCCATCTATGGCTCCAAGTGCAGAAGTGTTTGCGTGTACTGTCGGTAGGAAACCAAGTAAGGCTAAATACTATCTTGATGATACAGTAGAAATTGTTCGACTGGTGCAGGGATTGGCTTCTGTTGCAGAACAGATGGTAACCATATAGTCTACTGGACAACAATGAACAAAGATGTGCTGTAATGGTATGTACCATTTTCTCCTCTTTTAACTCTCGTCAACAGTTAATTTGTTAGACTAAGAGAAGCTGCATAAGTTGTGTTTGTTCTTCCTTTTAATCCTATCATCAACTTTTGTGATCGATTTCTTGGTAGATGTATATACAAGTGTTTTGAGTATATTTGTATTTGGTTTCATTTGGGCATGAATTATTTTGAAATATTATCGCTCGGCCTTAATCTTCATATATAAAAAAAGGTTGAGGACATCTATATTTGTAAGAAAATATACAGGCAGGAGATCAATCTCATCTCGGTTAGTTCATTAAACGAGTAAACATTGTCGGGTCATTTTTCTTGGTCAACTAATGGATTGTACCGTGGCATTTGAACATAGTTACAAATTTCACTAAAATTGTGACAAAATAAAGTACACCCACTAGTCGAGTTATAGAATATTTACCCAACAAATATTCAATTAAAAGTTTAAAACCAATACAAAATCAGACGAGTTTTCACATTTTAGGACGAATTGACAGAGATGGTAAAGGGATACAACGTTTAAAGAATTAAAAAATGAACATTTTGCATAGTTGATGCTCTTCTAAAAGCTCATTGTGTTCATTATGCTAAGAACAAAAAATTGTATGCATATGAGCAATTTAAGTAAGAAATTTTATTTTTTAAGAGATGGGGTGTTGTGTGTTCATCATTTCCATGCAACCGAGTCAATTTCATCTCGTGCTGACTTGTACAGATCAAGCCTCTTGGCTATGGCTTCTCTTTTTGCCATGAGTGAAGGATCTTCATCCAACATTTTACCAAGCTGCTCCTTCTGCACATATATTGCAACCACCCAAAATTAGATCTCTTCCACTCGTGTAATATTTAGTAGGCATAAGAATAAAACGTATGGAATAATGCAATTCATGAACTCGACCTCAAAGTTATCAAAAACAAGACATGCGCTAAACCCACAATGAAAACCGAATTAACTGAGTTTTGCACGTCTACTACTTTAGATGCTTGCTAAAACAATATTTTACATATTACACGGTGATTACAAGCCACCTAGAACATATTACCAGCTGGTTAGTTATATCAATGGTCATTGTAGTCACTCGAGTTTCCAAAGGTTACATTTTCAGTCACTCAATTAACAGAACTAACGTTAAATTTTACGTGGCACTATTAAGTACCAATGTGAACGTTATTTATTGAGCCATGTCGATTTATGGTGATTGGCTAGGCAGGAACTGAAATTCAGAAATACTGAAAAACCAAAACTGATACTTGAAAATGCTTCCTTATTTGCCTTACAGAAACACCGTGTAAAATAAAAATAATGATGATGAATTGAACGGCAAGTAAAAAATGAATGGTTTTATGATAAATTACCTCCTTCCTTCCAACTTGAGCATAGAATCGATTTAGCAGTGCTCTCTTAGCTTCTAGGACTTGACAATAAACCACAGCCTTGGGTATGGTATTCTTCAATGAATCACAAACCATATTAATGTATGCCGTCACATTTGAACCTGATAGTTATCAACCAACGAGTGTTAGAGAAACAACATTCATCCTGTTTTTAAGCAATTCAAGAATCCGAATGACAATTGTGCATAATTCTTCTTGTTGAAAGCACAGTTGATTATAACAAGAATGGTTTAAGCAATTGTATATGAACGCTAAAATGATTGTACAGAGACGAGGCCAGACAAAAGGAGAAAACTTCGTACCAATTTTCCTAAAATGATTGTCAGTGTACCGGTCTGCATTTGGCCCCGCTGGATTTGCATTTGCATTTTTCTCAGGTTCCATTTGAAGTTTTCTGAAAAATTCTACTGTCAGGTAAGAAGACTCCATTTCCACCAATCGCAAAACTGTCTTACGACTTTCATCACGGAATCTTTCAAGTGCATCATTTGCAGCTGCTGCTATATCAGATTGAAGTGATGGGAATCGTTTCAATTCCTACATGGACATACATTCGATACAAAGAAAGCATAATCACTAAGCAATGAAAAAATGAAAGCATACTCTGACACAAGCAATTTTTAGCAGTAACCAAAACGTGCAGAAGGGGAGACATATCGTTAACAAAGTGCCAATAAGTTTTTAAATAGCTGTTACACTCTCTATTCAAGACATCAGGAGTGTTTGTGACACTAACTTTTATCAAATCGAACAAGTGTAGTTCGTAGGAGAAGTGCTCTGCTTTTGAGTAAACGGCCGAAGTGCCCATGCAATAATTGATACCACTTGGGGCTAGTTGGCAGAGTCCACTAAATGTTACCTCGTGGACCTAGAGCCAACTCCGCCACCAAGAGGCCTGTGAGCCTGAACTGCGATGATGTTTAGGCTGATCATTTGAGAGTCTATTCAATTTCAAGTGTCCAGCAGGAAAGATAATTGTATTTAATGTAAGATTAGCATTAGAAAAACTTTCAAGGTACCTCATAACATGGATTTTGTGCTGGGGTATGATGTATATTGTGCAGGCAAAGTATTAGGTAAATGAATTTTCAGAGAACCAAAAGGGTCTTGGGGATCTTATATAGCTGTTTTTGCTGCTAATGAACAGTTAATATTGAAGGAGAGCAGAGTGCCTCACCCACGCGATGGTTAAGCAACTCTACCATTAAATTGAAAAGTAAATAATCATTTTTTTTCCTCCTAAGCTGCTAGGACCTAACCTTAGTGGGACAAAATACGGAGTTTAGGAAACTCGATAGTTAACCAACTCTACTAATTCAGACTCCTACAAAATAAAGTAATTAATTTACTGCCCGATCAGAGATTTGCAATCTTTGGTAATTGGTATTTACCAGTGTCCAACAATTATTTAAAGTTCAACTAGCCTTATAAGTTATACCTAATGCATAATTTTTTTTTCCCCAGACATTATGGTTACAGCAGCTTATTGAAATATAAAAAACACATAAATTTCAGCCTGCACTTCATTAATTTGCTCCAAATCATAATATACATATACATATACATATACACATACACATACATACATACATACATATATATAAAGACCAGAATTGCCTTATTTTAAGCACATTTTTCTGCATGAGAAAGATAAATGATGCTTCTCGCGAGTTCAATCTTTGGCAAATACTTGCTCTTAATAAAAATGCATCACCTCAGTTTCTGCAATAGATTTCCTCACAAGTTCTTTCAAAATGAAGTGTACCTGCAAAAATAATAGATAAAAAATGAAGCTATCAACTTTGGAAAGTATTCAAGATACAATTGTACCCAGAAAAAGTTCTAAGGCAAGTGAATCATGCTCATAGCCACCACCTTTCCAGAAAGTTACTAAAATCTCCGACAATGTAAATTCAAAATAAAAGGGACAAAATCACAACTAAAAGATTTTCAGCATCAACTGAAACAATGAATAAGTGGAGTGTGGTATATCTCCAGAGTTAAAAATATAGTTGAGTACTAAAGGATTTACAGCATCAACTGAAGCTTCAGCAGGACCCTTGAAATAGCCGAGTGATCCATCAATTAATCTTCTGTATCCTTGTTCAGGAGCAATCAGATGAGGCTGATACCCATCTGCTTCTGAAATAACTTTTCTGACGTTATTTTGTGAAAGGTGGCGATCTAATGGAAGTTTTTTGAGAGCAGCTGGTAGTTGATGGTCAAAGACGCCATATATCCTACTTCCCCCTGGTCTCCTGTAAAACAAACTTGTAACCTCACAAAATACCTTGTTTTTTATTTTAGAAAAAAATCTCACAACATACTTTTACAGGATATATAGGAAAATCAAATTAATAATATAATTGAAACCCAAAATCAAAAGACTTTTTCTTGATTTGTCAAATGCTATATGTTCCCATGGAGAATTTACTTCAACAGATTTTATTATAAGCTCTGATAAAATCAACAAAGATGTAAAATTACTTTAACAACTTATCAATTGCATCATGGTTAGGATCTACGAAAATATCAAAAAACCCAAAAGTTGGGCTTAAGAGTATAAGCTGTAAGAACTATTGTAATATTATACGATTCTTTTCAATTGTTAATAAGAGCACACATCCTCCTAAAACACGATGCACCTATGTCCATATTATGTTAGAGCTGTCATTTATTTGGGAGAAGTAAAAGTTAAAGCTTAAGGGAGGTAGAAACGATAGAAACTTTACCACACAGGAAGGAGGAAATAACACAGAACAAATTCAAGTAACGAGTTTCCTTAAATTCACCATCATAATATCTCAGTGGCATTGCTGAATAACAAGTTAGATAAAATGGTTCATAAATCTTTCTTCTTTTTCTTTTTTTTTCCCTATTTTCTTTTTGTCAAAGACACGGACTGCTATCTTGAATTTAGGAATGAGTGGTAATTATGTGTCGTAGTCGACAGCTTGGCTGTAAAATCAGTTGTCGCAAATTTATTCAGCTGAAGTACAATTTCATGGAATCTTCTTAGGGTCATTATGCAATTGAAGTACAGTATATTTTACATTAGATAGGATTTCAAACTAGGATTATCTCTAAGCTAGGGACTTTGTAAATAGTTCCATTTTCATGTGGCAATGTACTGTGGATATTTCCTTCTTTGCATGATGCGTGTTTATTTTTCTGAATACTTCATTCTTTTTGGTTGGACAAACAAGCATGCTTCTCCCAATAATTGAAAATGAAAAGAAAAATTGCAAATGAAGGAAATCAGAATCGCAAAAGAAGAAGTAAAAGAAAATAGAATAACTTCTAAGGATATTATAGATCGAAAATAAACCATTCATGTGCGATGGATTTAATATGAGAACTAATACTCCCCAATCTTGGTTAACAAGCCACTAGAATGGGGATTTACGTTTTGAATGATGACCTGAATGTATGGAGATAAAAAAAATTATGGGGTTAAAAGGAAAAGAAACTGAAGTCCCAAAACAGAGAAGTGCAAAATTAACAGTAGAGATGTTCCATTTCTATTTAATATTTTGGGTTATGTGGAGTATCTGGTGATGAATTAAAGTGCTACAGGAAAATTTGAAAATTTCAGCAGTACGTTTATAGTTCACTTGTAAATGCTTGTGTTTAACTGTCTGACGGATTGACGGAAACACTCTTGTTTTCTTTAAAGTATGAACTCAGTGCAGTGCAGTGGTTATTAATTGATTTGGCATTTGTAGGCTTTGGAAATCTATGAATCTCTTGAATCTGTGATAGCTTCCTCATGAATCTCTTCTACATGAAGCAAAAGCAAAGCAAAAATCATGCAAAATGTCCCTTAATAGAATTATATCATCATATCATTGCCAAAAAAGGTCCTTTTTTCAAAATATCAATACCTCTGTGATTCCTTTTTAAGTTAGTATTATACTGTCCATAGAATCTCACCCTTCACCTCTCCAACCAAGAAATATCTGGAATCTCACCTAAGAATTATGTATGTTACCAAAATTCACTGTATTTTTATAGGACATGCGAAGTAATTAACTTTGTTGACGAGAAAACAAAACACTTGAAAACTTTTCATGATATATAAGCAAATAAGATACATGGAGCAATAAATGAACATTTACCCTCCATCTAGATGTTCCCTAAATATACGATCAAAAGCACGGCACATTTCCAAAATTGTGTACAGCTGTGCCTGTAGATAGATTCCAAACATCCAATTAAAAATGAGGCTAATGAATAATCTCTTCTCAATTAACACAATTTCCAGATAGCTTGGGTTATTACCCCACCATCTACGCCAATGGGCCTGCCAATACGGTCCAACTCTGCATTAAGCTCATCTATTGTCTTATTTATTAAAGCAATAATGCTGGGAATGCGCTGCCTAATGACAACCTCCAAATGCTAGTACATGTCAAGGGAAGATAAACGGTATAATAAAAATAAGATTTTTGTTCAAGAAAAAGTAAACCACCACAGGATAATCGAATACATTTCTGGTAGGAGTTGGCAGACCTGAGATAGAAGTTTCGCCAGATACTCCGACCCCATCTTATGAGCCAGGTGTCCATACTCCGGACTGGATTCAAAATATTCCCGCTCTTTCTGACGAGCAGCTATCATGTTAACTTGCTTGTTGATATCAGCTTGTGAACGATTCACTATTCCAACCCATGGATGCTGGAGCTTGTATGCTCTACCCTCAAGTACCTTAAGCAATCATAGAAGTGAAAACAGATAGGCAATACATTATAAAACGTGATTTGCAAGGAATGAGAACTGGATAGCAAAATCCATTCTGGTAACGTGAGGATTAATATTCCAACAAAATCAAAATGACATATTTCATCCTTAAAGCAATGATAAAAATGTATCATACATCTAGGGCATTGGTTCCCTTGTCCATTATGTCAAGTTTAGTCAATACGGCAAATGTCCTTTCACCTATAAATTAAAACAAAAAAATAGATTCATTAATTTGGCACATGACTAAAACCAACTTTAATACACACAGAGACAAACGAGTAACTAACTACGATTTAAAGGTGAGAGTGTGACATGTGCGGCAATACCTGTCGGATCAACTTCTCTTGCTAGCTTTATAGCATCCGAAGTTGCTATATCTTGATTAGCAGGTGAGATGGCCAAAATAATGCAACTAGGCTGCCAACAGAAAAATATGAAAAGAAATAAAAAGATAGCTATACAGACCTATCGAGTTGAATCTGAAACTCTAAAAAAATGCAACTAAATAAAAATATTGCCATTCATGAGAAAATAAATTAGGTGCATATTTGGAAGTGCATACAAAGGGGGAAAAGATAAAACAAGTGGTCTCTCTATATAGTCCTAGAAACTTATATATGTAAGCATATGCGCCAATACAAATCTTGATATCCAAACAAACATAATCTATGACTAAGGACAGTGAAGAAGCACTTCTATACTGAAGTTAAGTAAAACCAGAAACAGATTGTTATTGCCCAGGATACAAGGTAGGACTACTGCTGCCTGTTTACTGACTTAAAAATCTCATCATCTCTCTAGGGTATCAAACTACAGATGCTCATTAAAAGTCTCTTGCTCTTCGCACTATGAAAATCCAGGAAAGGAAAAGCTGTTTTCCACATTCTTACCTTGTCAACATAAGAGCGGACCATCATCTCAATATCTTCAACGATACTCTCTTGTTGTCCCTCTGCAAGATTTAAAAATTTGTCATTGCCTGTTTTGCTGCTATTTACTAGAATAAGTAGAAGTCGTATTATTTCCTTTTATATGTGTTGGTAAAATAGTGGGTAAATGCTTACCTACGGCAACCTTTGTCAACCCAGGAAGATCTATGAGTGTTAAATTGACAACTGCACAAAAAATCATGCATTTAATAGCCATGCACAATAAATTTAAGGAGACAAAAGAGGTGAGTGAGTGAGTGAGAGAGAGAGAGAGAGAGAGAGAGAGAGAGAGAGAGAGAGAGAGAGCAAGGCCTGTGTTTTGTGAATATCTCGTGAACATTACCATATAACCCCCAGAAAACCAGGAGCTTTTGGTATCGAACCT
>CADEPD010118568.1:0-11028 GCA_902829195.1 Fraxinus dipetala
GTCATCCCCTATGTCAAAGGGGATGGCACTCTAGCTTAATTCTGCATATGCATAATGATTCCATTCGACATGTTTAATTGACCTAACCGTAACGTGAGTTACTGATAAGGTAGATGGGATGTCAGATATATAATTTTAATAAAATAAGTGTGTTTTATTCTTTGTTTAAACTTTTAGGAGGTGGTTCAAAGTGGCATGAAAAATAGTAAGACCTTAAATTCAAGTTCCATCACCACGTATTCATAATAAAAAAATATGTGGGTAACATAAAAAGAGCACAGTCAATCAAATCTTTTACTAGTACATAAACTGCTTGAATATAAGTTATGGATCCTTATTTGATAGAAATAATTCTTTCTTGTTAAATGCTCCTGTTAATAACCAGGACATGTTGATAACAGTCATGAAATAATGCTTGAAACGAGAGATTCAATTAAGCAAAATTTTGAATCGAAATATCACATTTGACGAATAGTTATGAGATTTATATCACTATGCAAATAGGACTCATTCACTTGTATCTGAAAAATTCTTCTTGCTGCTTTTTCTTTTCCATAATTAATCGAAGTCGTAGAGTCGTATCTATTTATTCACTCGACACTTCTTTTGTACCATTTCAAAAATTTCAACAGGGTTTTGGGGTAAATAAAAGGAAATGTTAAAGAGAAATTTAAATAAATATGTATTATATCTAATATCATAAGTTTTAAACTCGATATGATTCAACCCTATGTCCAGTTTAGTACTGTGTATCAACTAGGCGTTCAAAATTTATAGTCTTGCATGATGTATAATTTGTAAATACTTGAGTTTGAAATTTAAAGCTTAACATAAAATTATTTGTAAAAACTTGACGTTTTTTTTAATCTTAAATCGGTTGTCTTAACTCCATTCCTATTAAGTTGATATATTTTTCAATTGGCTTACTTAATATATATTAATTTTAAATATCAATGACAAGGGTTAAAAACGTGAACATGATACTATCCAAACAGGCAACGAGTCATGACTGACTAGGTGGTACGTGTTTTCAACAAAATTCTATAGCTACGGATTTTAGGATTTTAACACCCAAAACGAGACACAATTTTTACATTCCATATTGCAGCTAATACAAATTTATTTACCTACCATCCTATATATTATTTGATAGGTTAAATAATTAAAGTCAAGGAAAAATTGGTATATCATTACATTTTCCTTAAGTTTATTTATTACCATATTAAATAAATCTTGTATGATATGATTACATTCTTAGCGGCTTTATTGTGTATAATTTAAGTTAGATTTAATCTAATTTTGACAAATGCTTTAAGGAAAGATTGATTTAATATTAAACTTTCCTTAAATCTATTTATTACCATATCATAGAAATCATTTGTGATATGATTATATATTTACCGTGTTTTAATACTTTAATTTTAGGTAATTTCAATTCATACCTTGTAAATTATTTTACGTAAGTAAAGCAAGAAATCAAGAAACGAACAACGTCTTTGAAAAAGGATAAAAGTAGTCGATGGACCAACAGCTATACGTTTTGCCATTCTCCAGCAAGTTCAACCGGCTACATACTTTATTGATTAATCTCAGAGTAGAACTGTGAAAAATCTGTCAAGTTCGATGACCTAGTAGCCACACGTTCTATCATCTTTTAGCAAGGACGATCGGACTCCTACCTTATTGAATACTTTCAAAGACAACTTTGAGAAAACAGAATTTCAAACGGTGAACCTATGACGAGTTCCGCCATATTTCAACGAGTTCACTCGGTGCCATGCATCATTGAATATCTTATGGCAAAATTGTGTTTTTTAACACTTGAAGAAAACATATCAGAGCATGAATGTTCAATCCAATTCAAAGATCAATCTACTTGATAAAAGTGATCGATATGGTCAAAAATATTCACCTCGAGCACGAGGACTATGGAGGACTATGATGCTCCGTTCCCCCACAAAAGGCGTCACATGCTCGAGTCTCCAGGTCCTCGGGATACCTCGAGGACATCAAGCAAGTCCCCCACGACGTGCTCTGAACATGCTTGGGAACGGGTGTCCTCGAGTAATCTACTTCGCAGAATTTCTCTTCGTAGTATAGTACGAGTAACCCTAACCTATCAAGGATTCTGGTTCTATCCAATTACCCTTCAAGGAATCCTAGGTCCCGAATGAATCATACCTTAGGGAAATCTTCAAACTTGAAAAATCCTGGACTTATAATTATAGTCAAATGCTTACTCCGATAATCACTCATTGAAATAAGGAGAACTAATTCCACTAGGATTAAAATACTACCCAACACTATGAATATAGAGTCTGGGATCATTATTCAGGTACGTTCTTACACATAATTTTCAGCACATATATTTTCAAAAACTCTCTCTTTGACTTAAGCATCGGAGGGACGACGAGAACACACCTCGACGCATTTGTTTCAGGTACCGAAAGATCTCGTTCGTGCTCATTCTCACTCGTCAAGCTCGGAAATCATACATGTACAATTTTTGGTAGCATCATTGATGATTAAGATTCTTAATCCAAGTGATGATTGCGACCGAATACAATAGTGAAGAGGCAATAAAATAAAGACTGTAGAGTTTGATTTCACTTCTACAACAAGTCAAAAGAAGAAGAAAACTAGGGAGCTATTCTTAGATTTCTTTTCATTGTTTTATGTCAATTATACAAAATTACAAAATCAAGATTATTGTATTTTTATATCGTTTGATTTAATGGATTATTTTATCCATGGCATAGGAGCCTGTGGATATTTCCCTTAGGAGTTTACCACATTATACCTGGTGTTCATACTTCTTAATTTCTGCAACTGAGTAAATCACGTAGAACACTATAATACATCTACATGTAGTGAGGACTACTTTAATAACTGCTTGTATGATATTGTAACTGCCTGAAACGTAATGTGAACGGGATAATTGAGACAGAATTTTAATTAACTAGGTTTGTATTTACAGTTGTTACCAGAAGCGACTTGACATCAAATATTATTATTTGACAGCATTTTCAATACATAGTAGTAAAAGAAAGAAAAACCGAAATTTGGGAGGTGCAAATCATTTCAAAAATACACCAAAGAATAAATAAATACATAGAATATATGGAAATCTGCTATACATATTAAGCCATGAACTCGTTTCACCATCTCCGAAGGTGCAGGTTTGATGTGTTTTGCTTAGGTTTTCGCCATTCTCTTTACTACGTTTTCCTTGCTTTGCCCAAAAGAATAAGATAAAACCAACAAAGTAACTGTACTACAAATTCTATTGAATAAATAATGATGATATCAATAGCTGAGTGAAATTATCGATTCCATGGAAATGTCTATGCATACACTTTGTATTCTCCTATGAACTTAGAGCAAAAATAAATACAAATATTGTTCAAAAGAAAACAATAATTTTTGAAGGAATAGTTATGACCTCTCTCTTCGTAGTTAAAACTCATACAACCAAATAGCTTGAGCAATGAATCCAGACGCTTAAAGAAGTAAAAACACAAAAATACTTTTGGAACTAGCTCAATGACAGTGTACTCGGCCAAGATATGCTCGTACTGGTTTTACAATATAGATAGATGTTGGATGCATAAATGTTCTAAAGATTCTTTCTGATACCATAGCATTTGCATGACAAGTTTAAGGGATAGAAACGAGCTTCATGGCAAAATCTTATTTGAGACACCTGCGCTTAAGTTTTCTTAATTGAAATTTTGGAGTAAGCATCAGTTAATACTTGAATTTTAGCACATTACACAACAGAACTTACCTGCGAGAGCATCTCTGACTGTTATAGCCTTCAAGGCTCCTCGTGCTAGGATTCTAATCTTCCACTTGATTGAAGCACAAGGCACATCTTATAGTTGACAATCTGCCAGCTCCTTCAACAGGGATACAACATCAGCTGATGATCCAAGAAGATATCTCGCACTTGAGCACTTTCGTCCTACTGCACAAGAGAAGTAATTGTCAGCCTTGAGATCAAGAACTGATGATCCTTCATGCATTGTCATTCGGTTAAGCATCCTAGACCACCATTTCCCATTTGTATGATTGCTTGCTCTCTTCTCTAATGTCCGATAGGATATAGGAGGTTTATGGTTGAATGACACAAGCCCACTAGTCCCCGCTGAAAGATTTGTAACAGTTCTGTTTACAGATTTGACCATCTTGGCTCTTGGAGTAGGTGTTGGTCCAGAAGGAAGCTCTGGCTCAAAAAACGTATAAATGTCTTCATCCTGAAACATTGCTTACAGTTGTAAGGTACTCAGTTACCAGATTCTTCAGATAAAAATGAAGACGAGTTCTAAAATGTTGTAATACTACATGGTTTTGGTTATGCATTTACGGATATCCTCCTTAATCTCACCAGGTTATCCTCATGAAGTGATAGTATGAAGTATCCTATCAGTAGCTTATTTGCTTATCATACAAATATATGCAACTTCTTCCATCATGTGCAAAATTGGAGGGCACTTTGTACAAGTGCTTGCTAGACAGTCCATACAAGTGAGTAGAATATATATATATATATATTCTATGCGTTTGTCCCCTATTTTCTTTGATGACATTTGTGCCTAATGTGCACTGAATGGTTTAAAGGGAAGGGAAGCTCAATTAGAAAGAGGGAAAAAAGAAATCTTCCCTACCAGAAAACTGAAACTGAATGTCTTAGTCATTATAAAACACAACAGAGTTGGAAAAATATGATCACATGCCTTTGGCAGAAAATGTCCAATGCACAAGACATGATCAATGGGTGCTTTCACATCATTGTGGTGAACTATTTCCCCAAGGATTCTGTCAATTGCTGCTCCCTGTTTTTGCATAGGAAACAAAATGTGATATCTCTTGGATAACATAAATAGTTAATACTATTACCAGATTACTTGCCTTGGTAACACCAACTGCTCGGACCTCAACAGATCGCCCACCTTGGACCACATCTACAGAAGCATTTGATATTGGGCCTGTCAATAGATGCTGCAACATATCCTTCGCTTGAAGCCTTCCAAAATCTATGTCTATGGATATAAACATAGAACATCAATAAAAAATAAAATCTGAAAATGAAAATTTGAATAGAGAAACTCTTTTAAATGGAGAACAATGGAAACAAACATATAAACACAAATCACCTGCATACTTATAGTTCCACACTAGCGAGGTCTCACGGAGCTCAAAATGAGAACAGGGTGTTCTCTCAGTGAAATATTCAAACACATGCTGAAACAATCGGCGATAGAGATTAGAATTTCATAAATAAAGGCAATTCAAAATGAATACTAGTTATCCAATAGTCCAATAAGCACCTTAACACTGTCAACCCAATCCATATTTAGACTTTCTGGCATTGTTGTCATCCAACCTTCCTTTGTAAACCGCAAAAACATCCCGTGTTCTGCTGCCAGCCACATCTTATATTCTCCAAAATTCTGGAGAATAATTAAAGTCAATAGTAGAATATGTTAATAAGAAGTGAGTCATATGTGAAAACAGAAAACCTCATCAAGAACACTGCGGTCACTTCCACTAAGGACAATTATTGTGGTCTTTGGGTCATCACAAAGCTTTTTCAAGGGTTCTTTCAAATCTGGGTGTAACTTAAGCTCCATTTCTTTGAATTGATCAATCCTTCTCCCCTGGGAGTCCACTGGTTCTGTTAAAGTTCCATTGAATCCCTGTGATTAAGTAATACAACTATAAGTAGAAAATGGGTTGAAGTTCACCATGTTGCTTCGAGAAAAAAATTGGAATTATGCTATTTAAATTTGTACGATCTTATTCACAAAAACAATTTTTTTGTGTCCCGAATCTGGATTACTTTCCAATGGAATGAGGTTAGCTAGCTGCTCACATACGATGAATAAATCAAGCAATGAACAAGAAAATTTGCCAAATACACTGTTGAAAGAACAAGTCATGCCCACTGTTGCTGAAGTTTTTGCTTCAGATGCATGAAGCAACTTGAATACTTGAGTAATAATTTAATGTTGAAATGCGGTAATGCAGAAATGTTTTTAGCCGTGTCTTTTCATTGGTCAAAATTAATTTTACAACTGAATTAAGAGGAAACTGCTAGAAAAAGATAACCTAGTTAAATAAATTATATTTATCTTGGATAACTAGTGATTAAAGTCGGTCACTTGCATACTTTTGTGAGGATACATGTAATAAGGGGGTTGTAGCATTTAAAAAATTCAGAAACCACAACCGATATTTCAGGGAGAGTGGGTGGATTATGAACTGTTAGTAAAAATAGTAGGTATTTTCACATCTTCCTAGAATCATCTCGTTCTCTCCCTAACAGTAGCCATAACCCATCTTTTTGGAGATTGGACCAATTCATGTGCAAGTTATTTTTTCATAGATACATTCATTGCATAGAATCCATGTTTACATTTACCATCAAATTGGTATGCCTCCCTTGTACAGCATAAAGTTAGAAGGGTCCCTAACCAACTAGCTTCATTGTTCGGGACAGTGCACAATGAATAAATGCCTGTGAGAGTAGAAACAAAAGACCATTACCATCGAGTCCTTGTACCAAATTTTATTAATTGAAACATGGTGAAAGGCAAAAATGTAAATGCTTATATAATGGATACAAGCACAACAATGTGTTTCTGTAATAACTCCACTAAATAAGCATGGAGGGCATTGAATTAATCAGAGAAATATATATAGAGATGCTTTGGATTCCACAAGATGAGGAAAAAAGGTGTACCAGAATTAGTAATCGATTATTTGACTTCAAAAAACGCTCAATAGCTTCTCTTTTAGGAAGTAAAGGAGGAATTTGTCTAATCCTCAGCTGAGCTTCAACAATTGTATCATTGAGTTCACTATGCACAGGAAAACAATAGGTCAACACTAAATTTAGCAACATTTTGCAAATGTTTACCTTTAAAGGTTGATAGAATCATAATTTAACTCTCACAAAGTAAAAGAAAATGCCATGAAACTAAAAGTAAATTAGTATCAAGATTTAATGGCCAGAAGTATGAGAAAGGTTCTCTAATCACAGAAAATTATGGAATTACAACAATCAAAAGGATCATTACGTACCTAATGAAAGTTTCAGCCCATTCTTGGGATGTGTGAGTATTCACGTGCATGAAATTATGGTGATGCCGTTTTTCTCTTTCATCAGCAGGCATATTCAAAGCATAACCAATTGATGCAGCAACTTCTGTGACGTTCCAAGGGTTCACCAAAATTGCTCCAGCACCAAGGGACTGCGCAGCACCTGCAAACTGCAAAAAAGGGAAAGAATGAGAAATTTTACGAGATCTCAAGCACATTTCTTGAAAAGTACTTCTTGACTCTATCTGCATTTGCTCGCATTCCCTACAATTTTGAAGATGAATAAGGGTACAGGCTGCTTAGTTTCGAGATTGAAGAGATTTATAAAATGTTTTCCATGGTTTGAAGAAGACTGCAGAGCAGGAAACTACAATTTTTTGTGATTGATACTGAAAGGAGACTTTTCAATTGATTCAAAACCTGTGGTGATTTGGCTGGGAAAACCATGCACAAATTTCTTGTGGGTGATCTACGTAATAAAAAAGGAAACAGTGATAATAAACTAAAAGAAAAGTGAACTAACCTATTGGGTCTTAGAATACACACAATTTACAATTTGTTAGAAGGGTGGCTAAGCAGTTACCTCACTTAGGATGAGCACCCCTTTCTTTGAAGCTTGGCAGGCCACAAACTCATAGCTCACGAGATTCATTCCATCCCTTAAAGATGTAACCAGAGCAACATCTAAAAGTTCCAGGAAGAAAGTAATCATTTAAAAGTTAATAGTGCAAATTAACACATCTTATGCTCAACATATGATAAGTTGGAAGATTGACAATTCTAAGAGGCAAAATGGGCAAAGTTTTTAGTCAATTCTCTATTGCTATTGATGATGTTATCCTTTCAACACGTTATTGTATCAAGAACTAATCTGTTCAATCTTATTTTAGCAACATGATGTCACATTTTCATAGAATGACAGTGTCTTTAAATTATCTGGACAAGTGTAATATGTGAAAGGAAATGTCCAAGACCAATGGCAAGAAAAGGGATACCAGTGACAGCATATAGTGCACATAATGCATGGAAATCAAGCGACCGGTCCTGAAAGAAGAAAGTGCATCAGCAATCATTAGATGAAAGTGTAATATTTAAAGAAAGAAGTGAATTTACAAAAACTAAGGTTTTAATGTTTTTGGCAAAGATCTATGTATGAACTTGTAATTATCTACACATCACTTTTATTACGGCCAACGGCAGAATTACCATCTCTGCAAGATAAGTTTTGTCTGACCAGAGAAACCAAATACAGGACATCAATAATGCTTATAACAACATTTAGGGATAACTAAACCAATTTTTGTACAATAAGATTTTATTTCTTATAACTAACAAGAAATGGACTGATATTTTATTTTTTGTAGCATGCTATCAGAGTCAACAGTTATATAATATGGATATTTGAAGTAAATTGTTTCAGCCCTGCAATTATGAATATTAGATTTTCACACACAAAATTAAGAAATTTTTTCTAGAATGTTGATTAAGATGAACATCTTCAATTTACTGAACAGACGATTGACTCAATAAATGTAAAGCTATAGCAAGCTATTTATAAAAGGCAAACTACAGCACTAACAGAAATTAGGAAATTTGAGTTTGAAGTCACTATTGCAAAATAATAGGCACATCGTATAATTTTTTCAGTCAAGAACTTCGCATATAGATGCTGTTTTTTCCAAAGGAAGCAACATAAAAATAATATTCAACTCTAAATATCAGCACGCAAAAATGTCTATTGTAATTCAAATTACTGAGGCACGGGAACTGACTAAATGATGTATTGGAACAGTTGTAAGAGTTCCAAATCTTCCATTTATCCGTCCAACAATTTCATGAACTTGACATGAAAGCTTTTGATCTGCCAAAAACAAATGATAAAAATTACTGGTATCCGTATCTCATATGACATTTTGTGTTTTTGGCTGAGAGTGAGATAAAGAAAGGGGTAAAGAAGGTAAAATTTAGCATTAAATCAAAATCTAACCCAATAAATTATCATAACAATTTTATTTAATCATTCATTAGAAACCATTGATGTTGTCATGCAGACGACAAACATGAATGAATCATTGAGAATTTTTTTCCCCATGACTTCTTTTTTTTTTTTCCCCCAGAAGATGATGAAGACACAGTTATGAGGATGACCAACATCAGTAAAGTTTAACTGAGGATGAGGAGACATACATTCAGGAACATCCGTCCTTGTTGGTACTGCAATTTGTACCAAAACTACCTTATCACACCAAATTGGATTTTCTTCCAGGAACTTTTCAAATGCCAAAATCTTTTGGGGAATTCCTTTAATCATATCCAGACGGTCAACTCCTAACATTACCTGTCCAAATGCATAAAACTAGAATTTAAAATATAAGTAAGAGCTTGTCAACATGTAAGGAAGTTTATTATCAATGTTGCGTAACCGAAAGTGGCTTTCATGTCAACAACATAATGTTATAATGTATAAATGGATTGGCGATCCTTGGGACTTTAGATTGCACAAATCCAAGTAATTTTAAATTCAGGCCCCACAGCTTGAACTAAGCACTTGAAGTCTGTCTGCATAATAATGCTCACAATTCCTTATTTTTCTTTTATGAAATCAATCTTATGTACTTTATTTATTTAATGTCTCACTTGATATGACATAGCATAGTTTCTAACAATTTTGGAGCCTTTGTAACTGGGAAAAAAAATACTAATTCTCTTTTGAGTGAAATGGAGGGTAATGTACTCAATGTAAGACAATGTGGAACATCTACAATTTAACTTCGAAGTGTGAAAGACAAGAGCTCACAATAAGCCACCATCTTGGAGTTCGAAGTTATAATTAATTTTCAAACACGGGAAATTCATTAATCTCATAACAGCCATTATTCTGTTTAAATAAAAAAATTTAAATAATTATAAAGTTTATATATGGTCATTTTTCCAATATATATTTTGTAGCAAAGATAGCGTTACACAAGCCAGAAGGCCATCCGGATGCAAAAAGAGTCAAGCTTCTTTTATAAAAAAAAAATCGTGTTTCTTGTTCCAGAATACTAACTAGGAAATATGAGGACAGTGGTCATATTTTAAACACAAGGTAACATAAAAAGCTTAACTGGATTAAGAATTTTGACGACGCCACTAAGCACATATCGTTGGCGACGCCAGGTGAATATAAGTACGAGTGAAAGGGTTATTATATATCGAACAAACAAAAAGCAAAGTTTAATCCGCAAGAGCGTGATTAAACACTATAAATATGAGTGAAAATGTAGTACGAAAAGTACAAACGAAAACCCAAAAATTAAAACCAAGAAAGGAAGAAGAAGAACAATCTGAGGCAAGTGATTTTCACTATTTCCTTAAGTCAAAATTGTCTCGCAACGGTGCTCACAGTTCACGGCACTTGTCTCCCAAGATACAACGGATTCAACTTGTGGTAAAAGCACTTCAAACCACAAATTACAATGAACTTTCGATGGAGTTTTCTCTCTACAAAGAAGAAAATTGTTTTGAATGAATTTGAAAGTGATTTGAAAGAGTTTTTATACAATGCTCAATGCAAATATGGTATGGGATGCCTAATGGACGTCCAATGGATCATATATATATAGAAGATGGGGGAGGTTATAAATGAAGTGCCGCGCCCCAAGCTCAGCAACTCTTGTCAAAGGTCGCACTATTCACTATCGCTAGCTTATCGCCAGTAGCTCGCTTGAGCGATAAAAACAGTGACTCCGTCGCTAGCCATTGCTAGCATGTTGCTCGAGCAACAATCCAATGTCAGGCGAGCGACACACTTAGATAAAATTCAAGCAGTTTCCTCTATTTTCTTTCCAATTTTGGATCGCAATTTCTCATTCATTTGAAATTGATTTTGAGATTTCAAGTATACCACGACGATCTACTCGACGAGTAGAACAAATTGGTCTA
>CADEPD010118601.1:0-19498 GCA_902829195.1 Fraxinus dipetala
TGGGGTGGGGAGGGGATTAATTTGCAAGTTTTAAAAAAATATATATACAGATGCAAACAAAGTTTGAATTAGCATTGTAATAACAATGTAGATTCCTTAATAATATAATTCAACCTCTTCTTGTCTGTATTTTTCTACCAATGCAGAGAAACCCTTATCTTGAATTGTTTTATAATGGCAGCTTTTGTTGGTGACCTCAAAGAGCCCAAAATTTATTTTCCTCCACTCAAACAGGCACCCCTATCTACTCAGGAAAGGACAATATAAACTTCCCATAGACCGTTTGGATTTCTTTATAATACTTGGTGAACATTGTATCCACTTGCCCTTCTCTCTCATTCCCTCTCCATCTAGTCCAATACAGTTTTTGCAGTTGTTCTTCAAGACATCATCCTGCAGTTATCAGGTGGATACTTCTTTTTCATCCATTTTGTGCCTTTTGATTTCAATGAAGTGGTAAAAAAGTGCTTTCTTTAGCGATTTTGGTGTTTTCGAGGAGCTTGAGATAAATCTTGTATTTGTTCGTTATGTTTGAAATCTGAGCCAAATTTATTTGAAGTTACGAAATGTGTACTTAGTATATCAATGTATTACACATTGCTGTTATTTTGTATCTTTTTTACCTTTATATTTGCTGTGCACCTGTATGAACTAAACCCGTTTGGATGGTCTTTTCACTCTCAGGGCTTTAATTTCTTCACTGAAACTTGCTGGCTGATCGAGGATAGTTTGATTAAAGACTTATTGGCCATTCAGTGCGTGAATAAATTTTTGCACACTAACTGTTTGCTTATTTGTGTTTAAGAGGTATAAAGGTGGATTGTGTAGCGCATGGGCCTGCTCATTCGGAGATGCCAGCGCACGTGGGCCTTTTTAAGGGACGGGATGGAGGCCTCAGGACCTCTGGAAAAAGGACGACCCGCCCCATTTTATACCCCTACGTGAATCGTCACTTCCTAGTGTATAGTGTGAATTGACCAAAAAATAAATTCTAAGTACTTCACAAATTGACTGCTTAACACTTGAGCGATATTTTGGTCAATTCCATTTGTTGTAAATTGTAATTTTTAATCACAATGAAATCTTTTCACTTTCAAGTATGAAATCTTGACAAATTGTAGATACGGATTAAGAATAATGTGCAATGACAATGAAAAGGTAATAAATCAACCTAATTTGACAAAATAATTGAGCTTTAGTGTCTTGTGGTGGCTGGAGGGAGGCATTATACAGATTATGTGCATGATGAGAGACACTAACATTCTAACCAATTAAAGTAAATAAAAGATCAGCATAAGGGGATCAAGACGAGATATCAAATATCTCATCAGATTTGTTGCCATGGTTGATTGATTGATCTTGCTTGCTCCTTCATATCTCTTTCTTTGGATGATTTTCTTTTTGTAAATATCGTATCTTCCTTAAACACAAAGTTACATTAGACAGTATCAACCAAATAATTCTTCCTCATGTCCAATGTTGTAAACACAATCCTTCGTTATGATATTACTTTGGGATGCAAGGTTCCATCTTTGTGTAGCATTATAATAGTTACTTCATGAAATGGAAGTTCTTATTCACACTATTTTTGACTTTTCAGGAGGGAGGGTGAAAATGGCACAGATCTTGGCTCCTTCTGCACAATGGCGGATGCGAATTGCAAAAAACTGTACAGATGCACACCCATTGACGAAAAAGACATGGAGCTCTCTTGTTATGAAACAAAACAAGAAAGGTGCTGTTAAAAGCTCAGGAAGATTTGAAGTGTGCGCACTCCAGTCTGAAAATGGCACTATCAACCGTGTAGAACAGCTGCTAAATTTGGATGTAACTCCATACAGTGATAAGATCATTGCTGAATATATTTGGTATGTATTCGTTTCAAAAGTTCCATATTGAACATTAAATTCAATATATTCGACATCTTTTCTTGTTTGTATATCCTTATTTTAAGGTAAACAAATAAACAATTTACTGAAAAGTTAAATATTCCACCAATAGCTATTTTGTTGATGGCTAACTGAAATTCTTTACTGGTCTTGCTCGTGCATCCTGACCATTGTTTTACTGTTTCCATGACAGGATTGGAGGATCTGGAATTGACGTGCGTAGTAAATCAAGGGTACACACTGATGATTTGTTTCTGCTATCTGCAATGTGTTGGTAACAATAATGCATCTGTTCTCATATAATATTTTCTTATTCTAATTTCCAGACTATCTCAAAGCCAGTCAAACACCCTTCTGAGCTTCCGAAGTGGAACTACGACGGATCGAGTACAGGACAGGCACCTGGAGAAGACAGTGAAGTTATCCTATAGTAAGATTAAGGACTCATGATGTCATCCACGTTTATAAGTTACTTCTCCAGTTCTCCTTTTGACCTAAATATTTTGAATTTGCTCTTCAGCCCCCAAGCAATCTTCAAAGATCCATTCCGTGGCGGTAATAACATCTTGGTAAGTGTATCCAATTGACTGTTGGTGTTTCATTTTGCTTCGGTACTGTTGAATTTCACTGAAATGTGCTCTTACATGAACTCAAGGCGTGCTTCTCAATTTTAATAAATATGCAACATGAAACAGGTCGTGTGTGATGCATATACACCACAAGGTGAGCCAATTCCAACCAACAAGCGCCACAAAGCTGCTCAGATTTTTCGCGACCCAAAGGTTGTTGCTGAAGTCCCATGGTAATCTATCCTTGTGAATTTATTTCAATTTTTTTCTGTCGTACAAAACTTTTCCCTCCACATCTCAAAACAGACTCGAAAGCTTGAAAAAGAAGCTGGACATTATTTTCTAATATTTTTATTTTCAACTTGAATAAGGTATGGTATTGAGCAAGAGTACACCTTGCTCCAAACAAATGTGAAATGGCCACTAGGTTGGCCTGTTGGAGGTTACCCTGGTCCTCAGGTAATAACGTTTATGCGGTTCGGCAAATGTTAATAATATTCCATTTAGAATTTTGTTGCTTACATCCATTTCTTCTGATTTTTGAAGGAAGATATTATGCTTATAGAATGTTGCTTAAATCTACTGAATGGACATACGTTTTACAAGTTATAATGATAAATGACCAATTATTTGACTATTTCACTTGTTTGGGGAAATTTTAGGGGCCTTACTACTGTGGGGCTGGGGCGGATAAGTCATTTGGTCGTGACATATCCGATGCTCACTACAAAGCTTGCTTATATGCTGGAATTAATATTAGTGGCACCAATGGAGAGGTTATGCCTGGACAGGTCTCTTTCTTTGACTCTTCTTCTTTCTTGAATGAACATGAACATCGGTTGCAATCCTCTAATAAACCATTGATGACCTGCTTGATGCTTTCTGCAGTGGGAATTTCAAGTTGGTCCTAGTGTTGGAATTGAAGCTGGAGATCACATCTGGTGTGCTAGGTACCTCCTTGAGGTAATTTTTTGTAAGTTTATGAAGTTCAAGTTAAAAATCTTGTTTCTAAGAGGAGAACCCTATACAGCATCTCTGATCCACTATTTTATTCGAGTAAGTTGAAATACCTAGAGGCTTCCTTCTACTTATATATCGACATGAACAAAATGTTGGTCGTTCTTATCATAAAACTATAAGGGCATGTACGGTATGCAATACAATATAGGATTGACAATGTAACTATTTATTTCCACCTTAATATTGTCTTGTACTGTTCAGCCCACATTACCAAACATGCCATAAGTGCATGACTGAGCTGTAGCATTTTTTTTTCCTTGATTGAATTAACACGTGATCTGAGTTGACACAAAGGATCTACATGAGCACATTTCTGATTTTTTGTTATTTAAATATCTTAATCAGAGAATTACTGAACAAGCTGGAGTTGTTCTCTCACTTGATCCAAAACCAATAGAGGTAATGTTGACTTCAATCTGATAAATTTATTTTTCTTGGTGTGTAAATATGGAAAAGTCTAATCTATTAGTGTACTGGAAATTCCAGGGTGACTGGAATGGCGCTGGATGCCATACCAATTACAGGTATTCAATTATTTTGTTGATATTCGGTCAAGAATATGCCTAATATGGTCTAGTATACAATTTTACAACTCCTCCAAGATATGCTTGCAATTTGCACCGAGATGTAATAATTTATGTATAATTACTTGAATTTGCAGCACAAAGAGTATGAGAGAAGAAGGAGGATTTGAAGTGATAAAGAAAGCAATTTTGAATCTCTCTCTTCGCCACAAGGAGCATATCAGTGCATATGGAGAAGGAAATGAGAGACGGTTGACAGGAAAGCATGAAACTGCCAGTATCAACACATTTTCATGGGTATGCTAACTAGTTCTGAGTTGAGCATCTTAAGTAAGATAAAAACTAGTTTTCTGGCTTCCTACTTGTATTTCTTTGCCAAACTTGCAGGGAGTTGCTAATCGTGGTTGCTCAATCCGTGTGGGTCGTGACACTGAGAAGGAGGGCAAAGGTATTATAAGTACTCTTAATTGCTCTGTCCATACCTTCAGATAGCTGGTGCCAAATTATCGCCCATTTCCTTATTTATTTAATAATAGAGTAGTCTATGGCTTCTTTTGGTGGGTTGGACTTGACAGGATAGGACAACACTGACAATATGAAAAAAGAAAAAGAAGTTAAAATCTTACGCCCAGTCCAATTCTCCATATGAAACGTGGTGTGTACTAATGTGTTCATCGAGCTCCTACATGCACACCATTAGAATCAAAAATCATACAAAACTCGGTGATACATTAATTTTGACAAAGAGGAGTAGATTTATGTACAAGCAAAATCGAGAAAATTAAACTTTCACTGTTCTTAGATCCAACTATCGCACCACTGATAAGATGTTCCTCAATCCTTTTAATTGTTAGTTGTGAAAAAGACCAAATTCTTGTTGGACCACCTCATCTAAAGCTTAAGCTCTTATAGAAGGGATTTTTTTTATCGAACTCATGATACGTGCACAATCTTCGTAAATGGGCGACAATAGACTCAAACTAGGATCTTTTTATGCTCTGGTAGAATCACCTTGCCTGCCTTAAAAAATGGTTAGAGAGATGTTAAATTTATTTATTTAAATAATTTCTTCACAAGTGCTCTGGGCGACTATCCTTGCTTATCGCGGTGATTATCTTTCATGTTAGGTTACCTGGAAGATAGGCGTCCAGCTTCAAACATGGATCCCTATGTCGTGACTGCCTTACTTGCCGAAACTACTATATTATGGGAACCAACACTAGAAGCTGAAGCCCTTGCCGCGCAGAAGCTGTCATTGAAGGTGTAAGCCATTGATGTTAAAGTACCTGTGCTTGAAGGGAATTACACGACACTGTTGAGTTCACGGGCACAGAATCTCTTCCCCTTTTTATTGACCCTTCTGAGAAATCTTTTGTAAATAAGAGACCCAAAATCAGCAATGGCCACCCTTGAGCTTGAAAGATGGCCCCTTGAACTTGAGATTAATATGAATTTTTAGCATTCGTGAAAATCTTGGACAAGTTTCATGCTATTTTGGTTTGCCATTTGCATTGCATTGCATTGCTCTGAAGACTTCTATTTATCTATTGTTGCAAGTTTAACAGGATAATGCAGTTCTGTAGTATTCATTCAATAAATTCTTCTTAAATTAAATATGTGTTCTCTTTAACAACTTAAGTTTAGATCAAGTTGTTCGATGTGGAATTAGAGTAGGTAAAGATCTTGTTTTGAAGTCGTACTGTCCTAAAAATTTTGCACTTATCGTGCTTTCGAGGAAAATAAATTTGATGTACATGCGAGATATGTTAAAGACAGCTTAAATTTTAGATGACTCTAGGGATGACAACATTTTCTCATTTTATTTTACGAGACAATAAAATGACAAGCAAAATCGAGACAATTCCTTACTAGACAATTCGATATAGTATTAGAGACAATTCGATATAGTATTAGAGCAATTCGTTATGAGACAATTCGATATAGTATTAGAGCAAACAAAATACTTGAATTCAAATTTTGCAGCCACTCATATAAAATCGAGCATTATATAAAAATTAAATTCGACTTCAAGTAAGGAACATGTTATGTGTTAAAGTCAATTTAAATAATAAGTTTGTTCATCTACAAATTTCAGCTTTTAGATATGAGTAGTTCAACAAGGTGAAGGGTGGATCAAGATGACATGACATATTGTGGTTGTTAAAGTCTAAGATCTAATTACTTATCCATTTTATCTAGGGTCCGTTTGATAGGCAAATGTGAAAATGAATTTCAGTTTCATGTTAATTGAAAAATAAAAACTCATCAAATTCAAAGGAATCCGTTTTCCATGAAAACAAAGAAAAATGTAATTTAAAGTGATTGTATCTTAAAATTCGATTTTCATTTCTACGATGCAATCAAACGGTTAAAGTGAAATTCTTTTTTCTCGGATGTGACATTTTTCATGGAAAATGTAGCAATCAAACATGGCCTAACAATAAATCAAAGAGAATGACAAAACGTAATTCTACAAATGATTCCAAATTTTAACGAGAATAGAACTTAATTTTTTGTTTTCGTTTTATAATAAGCTAAAGTTTATTCTTAGTGTACACAAATTAAAAGGCCATTTACTACATCTATAAACCGTTCAATTCGAAAGGCAGGAAATATTCTTCTCCTCTTTATGAGGCTAAACTCAGAACAAAACCAAGGAATTTCAGTCATTTCTTTGAACTGAAGACACTAATTTTTTTAATCAAAAGTAAGAGAACAGTCAGATAATTCTCGAAGAAAACTAAGTTTTCTGGCTAAAGAATGGAACCATTTTTTCTTGTATATATGTATGTACATATCTTTCTTGAATTGAGGAAGGGCATAAATAAAATCAAGTTTCTGCAAAGCTAGAATTTGCAGGCCATGGCTTATGGAGCAGGGAAATCAGCAGCATTCGCTCTTTTAATACTCAATGTCATTCTCTATTTCATCATCGTTGCCATTGCAGCATGGGCTGTAAATCATGGAATCGAACAAACGCATAAAACAGGTATGAGTTTAAGCCATAATCTATATTAGAGATCAATAAGCATGAAACAAAAAAGAAAAAACACAACCGCACATGTAGAACACAAAGATTTATAGTGGTTCACCTCAATATGAAACCATGACCGCTTGTTGATGCAAGATTTTTCACTATAATAAAAAATAAGACGATCTAATACAAAGATATGAACACCCAAAAAAATCTGTTAAACTTGGGGGATTCAAAGTCAAGATGTTAATGAACAAAACAAATAGGCTTCACACTTCCGGCATTTTATAGTTTTCATCAATAACACCATTTGAGAATGTTGTTCGACATCACAAACAAGATTTCAAGTTTTCTTACTTCATTAATTTGCCAAAATTTCTTGCAGCTTCTGTTCTATCTCTCCCAGCTCGAATCTTTCCAATATACTATCCATTTGGAAATATGGCTACTGGTTATGTTGTAATTCTGTCGCTCTTAGCTGGGGTTGTGGGCTTCACCACCTCAGTTTCTGGAATCAGTAATGTGATTCAATGGGATTCCCCAAATCTACATGCTGCTGCTGCATCTTCTTTGGTTACTTGGTTACTTACACTGCTTGCGATGGGGTAAAATTATATATCATTATTGGTTATTTTGGTATTTCGAGGCTTTTGTCTTACGGTATATTTGGTAGATTGGACTGAAGAGGACAAGATATGCTTAAGGAGAGATACGTGCGACAGAATTTGTCAATGTTCAGTCTTGTTTGTGCCAAATATACAGTTAAAGATCTTAACTGTGACAAAGTAATTGCAAATCCATAACAATTGTGCGTATGCCGCAGGTTAGCATGCAAAGAGATTGATATAGGCTGGACTCAATCAAATTTGGTAAGCGTGTTCAATCATCTCGTCTAAAAAAAAATCTAAACTATTTATAGATATAAATTCGATATTGAGTACATCTCTAAAGACCGGTCAAACCTACTAGATATTGTCTAAGCCACGTGAAAACTCTCTCATGTTTTACTTTCATGTAAAAATAAAATATAACGAATCTTATAGAGCTCGACACTTGACAAGATCAAGTAGTTTTACTGCTCACTAGAGCCATCGTGATGTTGAACTTCATCGTCTAAATATTTAAACTCTTGACTAAAGGGAAATTTTAATAATAACAATACTAATTATTTCTTATAATATTTTGTTTTACAGAGGACGTTGGAGACCCTGTTGATAATTGTGAGTGGAACTCAGTTATTCTGCACTGCTGCTGTCCATGTTGGTCTTGACAATGTTGCAAGAGAAAGGGTATACTATTAATTTTATCAAACGTTCAGGATTATCTTGTAAAGTGATGTTGTAATAGTTTGTTCTTATTACTGCAAATAAATTCTGATTTTTTAAGGTTGTATTTGTACTGAACTACTTTGAAATAATACCGTGTTTGATGAATTTTCTCGTTCTTCAAAATTTTGTCGGCTCAATTTACATATCCACGCTTAAATCATGAGATAAAACAGAATTAGACTATTGTTATTAATGTAAGCGAAGAAAAGAATTACACAAGAAACGTAAATTTATTGAGAATAAAATTTATTTTGTAATATAGTCCTTGTTTGGCACATTAAAATTTTAACGGGGCTGACGGGCATAATTTATAGCTTATACAAAATTATTGACCGGTGAGCAAGCACAACCACTCGAAAAAAGTAAGGCGCTCAGGCAACTTGTGGAGGGTGAAAATTGGGAAAGAAAAAGCAGATCCTTCGTTCTTCACTTTCCTTCATCCACCCCACCACTCTTCCAGGGTCATCCATGTACCCAAACCTACTCTACACGCACCCCAAACCATCACTTACTACACCCCGTTCTCTCTGCATATTCAGGTCCTTTACCCCAACCAAAATCGTGAACTATCAGCTATACTATTCCAAGAAACCAAGAATCAATGTCAAGTGCACTGCAGATAGTAGCAGTGAAGCAATTGGGGGCACAAAAAAGTGGGAAAAATGGGTACCCAGAAATCTTTTTGCAGCAGAGAAAGTGTTTAGATTGATATCTGGGGCAACCTCCAGCCCCATTGCCCAGTACATATCCTCTCCCACCACTTTCTTGCACTCCGTCGATCCCAGAATTAAGTTGGTATTTTTCTTTTGCATCTGTCAT
Source organism: Fraxinus dipetala (assembly GCA_902829195.1). Lineage (NCBI taxonomy): Eukaryota > Viridiplantae > Streptophyta > Magnoliopsida > Lamiales > Oleaceae > Fraxinus > Fraxinus dipetala. Next base: position 9,124 of record CADEPD010118601.1, read on the forward strand.
CTGTCAGTTTTTTTTTTTAATACAATGATGAATTTTCTTAATTCATGGTTGACCTCTGCTTATTGTTGGATTTGATGCCGCCTTTGTTAGTATAATTATTATTATTTTTACACTGGGAAAAGGCAATTTATGAAGCTTAATGGCTGATTTTCTGTGGCGCCCAATCCAACTTTCTTGCTCATATTATATATATGTATATATAAGTAATTGGTCTGGAAAAGTTGATTATTTTGGATTTCAGGATTGTGTGTTGAGTGAAAGTCGATGCAATATTAGTAAATAATTGTTTGAGAAAATGGAAAGGAATAGTTCATGGCTGCAACCTTAAATCTTACTCACAGAATAAAGTTGGAGGAAGATATCTATTTTCTGATAGTTATAGGGATTTAGTAAGAAAAAAAGTCCACTCATCAATCTTCGAATTAGTTGCAAATTTTGATTTTATGGACTAATTACCGAGTTCTTGGATTTAAGCAAAAGAAGAAGCTCTAATAGAAAATTTAGAATAAGATACTCTATCCCTATGTATCTTTTATATTATTTTGTTTTTCCATTATCCCAGCAATTTTATTAAGCACTTTTGTTTTGCTGTTTTTTTCCACATTTAAATTGGTAAAGTGACTGTGTTATGTGATGTAATTGATAAAATTAGTGACTTGCCTGTATTTCATTGTGAGAAGAATGTGGAAGCACAGCACAATGTAATTCACCATTTTGGTCTCATTGCAAGGAAGAAAGAAATTGAAGATAAATGGAATGAAAGTTTTCTTTTATGTTTCTTCAAAATTGGTGAAGAAGAAAGAAACTTTCTCTATAAATGCCATTTTTTATCTTCCCAACAAGAAGAGAAGCTTCATACGAGTCTTTGGAGATTTTGTTTTTAATTTCATATTTTCAATTTATGCTAATTCCAATTATCTGTGTGATGAAAGATGTTGTTTATTTGGGAACTTTTAGAAGCTCGAAATTTATGACAAACAGATCTGGTTTATACCTTTGTACTTTATCTTTATTTGTAGTAATTTATTTTTTACAATGCTCACTTTAATAACTATATTGCCTTCCATGATTCTGCAGGCATGGGTCCTTACTCTAGTTATTTTACCAGCTAGGTCAGACATTGCAGTGCGCCTTGGAATAGTCATCTATCTTGCCTTATTGTCCATAAGGGTTCAGCCCTCAGAGGTGTGGATGGTAAGACTAACTTCGAACTACGCTCATAGATGGGGTAACATAGGGGGAAAAGGAAACTATTTTCACTTCTTACATAAAGACATTCACATCTCTCCATCTTGGGATAACTATAGTAATAATACTCGTGTTTATGCAGGGAACTGCCTTATGAATCTCCAATATTGTTGTAGGATCAACTGGGAAGAGTGTCGCTGTTGTGTGGATTCTTATTTATATTACTGGGGCTTAGTACTGATAGCACACCTTCCCTCTTATGTTCAAGAACCCCACCATCTTCAATGACCGGATTACCAAGTCTTCAAGCATCTTTTGAGGGTTATAGATATGTACTTTTGAAGTTTGGGCCATTACAACTTACAAGAAAGGGTTTATCAGCGGCTAGTACAGCTGCATGTTTAACATTCACCGTAAGTTGTGTCTATTCTATTTATTTACTCTGTTTAAATAGAACTGTTGTCAACTTGTGGGATACACTGCTCTTACATAATTTTACGTATATCTTAGACCAAGTCCTTGGAGTTTGTAATTGGAAACCTCCTTGCATACAATGGAGTGTAAAGTTAACTTTGTTCCTTCAATCCACATCTTAGAATTCACCAGTCTCATCTGCTTATTGTACTAATTGTTAATGGCCTTGTCCGTTGAAAGATTTTGTTATTGATACCTATATAATATATATTACCTTTAATAAATCCAAAAGCATTGTTGACCAGATAATTGGCAAATGCAGGATTGTTGGGCACATAAATTTTAGGTTTTGGTTTATTTCTGATATTGCTGAGCATATAATCAAACATGTGATTTCTTTAATTTATATAGCTACTAAGAAATCAGCTAAGGTTGCGTGTTGTTAAAGACCCTGACATAGCAATTGGTGGAAAGAAATGATTTGATTTAGTGTTTGGAATCTCAAATGTATCCAATACATTTAAGTATAACTGATTATAGTTTTTGAATTTTGTGCAATTTTTTATTTATTTATTTATTTATTTTTTTGAATTATGAACCAAAGACTGTTAATTTGAGATACTGCTAGCATTCCCCTCCTATTCTGGTTGGACTTGAATGGTTTGCCTTGTTTCTATTTCGTGGACTATATTTCTGATAATTAGGCATCTTTATTTTGTTGAAGATCTTTCAAAGTGCTAGCCTTTGCTTGACGACCACAACACCAGAGCAGCTTGCATTTGCTTTTCAATGGTTCATTCACCCTTTGGCACATATTGGTGTTCCAGTATCTGAAATCATCTTTACTCTCTTGCTTTCATTAAGATTCATCAATCTGGTGTTTGATGAGGTGAGATTGGTCAATTCAGTTATTGCACTTTTAATGGTTAATTGCTCTTTAGATGCTTGTAGCTGTGGCTTCATATAGAATTAAATAAATTTTTTAGACAATCCTGAAACTATTGTACACGTTTGCAGGTGCGAAATGTGGCTCTGGGGATTGTGTCTCGTCGAATAAAATGGGAACAGTTGACAACAATGGAGACAATCGATGGTATTTTACGACTTCAAATTCTACCGCGAAGCTTTTTCCCTGATCCGTGATAATGCTGACGTGCTTCTGTAGAAATATTATTACGAGTTCATTATGATTTAGCCTCCCGCTTCTTAGTCCTATGCAATTCTTTTGCATGAGAATTATAAGATAATTGAGTACTATTACCATAATCTGATTTGTACTAACATATGCATAATAATTGTATGCATACACATATATATATGCGCACACAGCATAAAAGAGAAAATAAAGAATGCGATAAACCTTGATTGTGAAATCACGGATAAGTGTACTCGGGAATGACTTAGAATATTATCTCATCCTCAAAAAAGGAGGTGTTATCTCTGCCATTGTCAAACACGGTTCTATTTTCTTGCAGTTTTCTTCACATACATCCGTCGGATCTTCAAGAATATCTATAACCATGCAGAGCAGATTTCTCAGGTACATTATTTTCCCTCAACGTTGATAATTTCTTTTTTCATCTACTTTCTTGTATAACCCACTTCTCAAGTTTGTCTTTCCAACAGACTCCTTCACTTTGTTTTACAAAGTAACCAAACATGCGTGTTTGGGAAGTATGTTTCATTTACTGTTGGACTATATAGCATAAGCCCTTCATTTTTGTGCATTGCAGGCGATGATTGTTAGAGGTTTTCGAGGAGACTGCAATGCTCACAAAATTTTCTTGTCAGCCGGGCCATCTATGGCAATGCCAAATATTATTTCTTTCTCTTGCCTAGTTGGTCTAATAGGTGCTACCACTTTGTCCAAATACATTATTGTTTGATAATTGTACTGCTTCTATTCTGGCTTCATACTATGGTAATCTATTTTGATAATTGTACTGCTTCTAGTCTGGCTTCATACTTTGGTAATCTATTCAAGTCCTCATCTGATGCGCGTTCATCGCCTTTTCTTCCCTCATTTCCCTGTCATTTCAATTGTTCCTCCGTTGTTTTGAAAATTAACAGGACGAATTTTTTGGGACCTCAAAAAGATTTATTGCATCTCAGATAGTATCAGTTAATATCTCGCATTTTTTGTTCCCTCACCAGTTCTTGAATCCTTACCTTCACGGTTGGTAACGCAATCCAAGCAAACTATAGTATGTTGATAAGAAAGATAGATGAATTGTATGGTCTAAGATTTCATAATATATCTTAATTTTTTCCCGATATGTTCATGCACTGTATACCGTGCATAAGTATAAATTTTATGTATTTTAATAAATTCTACATGATATTTATACGTTATGGACATCAAGATATAGTTAAGATACATTTTGTACATAGTATTGAACATACTTCATAGTAAAATAAGATTTTAGCTTCATTCAAATCCGACATACGTTATGAAGAGTATCGTTCACTCGACTGTGCAAACCGAGCACAATAAATGACTCGATAGTCTTTCCATTATTACTCTAGACTGCCTTACAACGAGCCTCGGTGATTCAAGACTTTGCAGTTAAATATACATAACGTGGTCATTTTCACATTGTTATTTCACTTCTACCAAAAACGATTGAAAATGAAGAACAATTACTTTCTTCTTGCATTGGCCAATCATCAACTAGACAAACCCATGCCAATAAACAGCCCTACCCAAAAATAAGCAAAAACAAGAGGGGGAAAACACAAAGTATATGAAAACAAACATGAAGTTATGTGACATAGCCATCCCTGGTTGCCTAGGTAATGAAGGCAATAGGATATTAGGAAGTGATCTTCACCAAAGAGCGCAAAGAAGAAAAAATAGAAATTGCCCAAAATAATTTTTACTACTAGCATGTGTAAAGTGAAGTAGAACAATCAAAGGATTCAGAGAAAAACCTGATCTTGACTGCAAGTCATCACTTAACCGATGGTTTAATAACAAGTTATTCTCCAACCTTTAAAAATGAATAAGTTGAGTCACCAGTCTCAATGACAAAAATAGACCAAACTACTGTTAAAACAACTTGTGATCCTTGGGTGTCTATTTTGTGAAGCTAGATTTTGCTTCTCAACTTGGAAGTCATAAAAATGCTTCCAAGACGGTTGCGTGATAATATAATGAATAGTTGGACAATTTCCATCTTTGGGGACTAATTATACAACTGTAATGAAACGTTAGATATTAACTGGCTTCACTGCGGACAACTTGCTACTGAGACAATTGGTTGGGGAAAATAGTACACACCAAAAGGGACCTCGGTCGATCTATGAAATAATATCAGCAGTTTCAAGGCTCTCTTTTTCGTGTACTTTACAATACAAACTTACCTACAAAATCAGATGAACTCCGCTTTCCTTTGAACGGTTACTAGTATGTCGAAAGAAAAGACACTAGAAAAAGCCCGTACGTGAATGCCAAATCAATAAGACTACTCTAAGACACAAGCACTGCTTGATAGAGATATGAAACAGGTAAAACTACAAACAGAGCCATAGTACAGCTCTAAAAAGTTCTTCATGAAAACAAGGTTCTATTTAGTTACATGGCTGAAAACCCACTAAAACTAGCCGAGGAAGGAATTACAAGGTTCAGACTAGAGAATCAAGATAAAATATCGAAGTAAAAAAATATCTCTGACCCTGCAGCTTAGAAATTTACTAGGTTTGCCAGCATAGACTTCTTCTACCCTCCTGCATAATCTCGAAGGCGATTTTGTATCTTTCCAAAGATGCTGCTCCTGCCTCGATAAAATTAAGGGATTCTTCTCTTAAACTCCAAAACATCAGGGGCTTGAAATCTTGAGAACCGCCTGCTGAATGAGCATCTCGGAGTATACCATATTTTGCATTTTTTGTCCATCGATGCAATATATAGCGAGACGGAAGCTCCCTTATGTTCATTATTTGGAATACCTTCAAAGCGTGCCTGCAAAGAACACCTTCGAACTCAAACATTTTACAACTACAACTGATATTAAGATTGGATGCATTAAAGGCAACCGTATTCCTTTCATCTCCATTTCCGCACTTCTGTACCAGATATCTACTAATGGCTCCTTCGACATTTATTTTTGTTCCAACATAGCTATAGCATTCTAAAAGCTCTTTCTGAAATACTTTAAACATTGTGATAGTGTAAAGCCTTCTACACTGTTCTTCTATGGGATCTTTTGTATGCAAAACTGCTTGTATATTAAACGAGTTCAAATCCTCCTTCCTTTCCTCTTCACGGCGTTGTTCAAGAGCTTTCTCATACCATACAACAAATTCGTTGAGAGGTGTTTGGGCTGTCAATAGCGGACTGAAATATGATTTCAAGCTTCCATCCACAGGAATGCCAGCAAAGAATATGCCCTTTATGTGCAGGGGAACCCAACTTTTACGCATTCTGTACATCTCTTTTAACCAAGCATTCTCTCTCAAGTTATATTTGTTCATAAGCATATTCCATGCCGAATCAAATTCAGAAGCCGTCTGGGTCTGAAAAATACAAGTTTCATACTCATATTTGAACTTGGCATCCACTGAGAGTAATGCACCCAAGTTCTCCTGTTCTTTGTTCAGAATTTGCCATGCAGAAAATCGATGATGTGACCCTGGAAAAACTTGTGAAATTGAATTTTGAATGGCCATGTCCTGATCAGCTATTATAGACACAGGGTGGCGGCCCGACATTGCCCTAAGCCATGCCTGAAATATCCAAGTAAATGACTCTTCCGATTCATCCGCAATTAGAGCACAGCCAAGAAGTACCGATTGCCTATGATGATTAACCCCAATAAAAGAAGCGAACGGCACAAAATACTTACCTCTCCTGTATGTTGTATCAAACACAACAGCGTCTCCAAACTGAGTGCAGGAAAATCTAGACCGTGCATCAGCCCAGAAAAGATTCATGCCTTTACCATCACACATTTCCACCGCGTAAAAAAATCCTGTATCCTCTGCTTGCCGGGATTGAAAATACTCAAAAAGCATACTATACCACTCACTACCAATATTACTTTCTCGGACTCGCTTGACAAGGCTGAGGCCTCCATTTGTTTCAACTAAATCCAAATTTTCCAACCCACTGCTTCCTTCCTCTCTATACCCCTTTGATGCAACCGTCACTTGTCTACTAGGATCTGTGGGACTGTCAAATTCATGATTGTGTTCCTTTTGAAGACGATCAACCACCCACCTTCCTGATTCTTGTCTTTGTATTCTCATGTATGCTCCACAACCTACTCTTGAAGGGTGCTGATGCCCTTCCTTGGAGCACACAAATCTTCGGGATGTAATTGATCCATCATGTTTGGAGCGGAATAACTGACCTATCCTGACTTTAAATCCTGTAATGGCTGCATATGTGTAGTAGAATTTGTATGCTTCATCAGCAGAACTAAATTCGAGACCCTTGAATGGTTCACCTCTAGGTACTGCAATTCCACCCCCGTCTTCCTTTTTGAGACGTTTAATGTCAACAACACCAGATAGACCATCCTCCTCGTGCGATCTGATTCCTGTCCTACTTGCCCCACCAGCTGATGATCTAGGAGTTGGAAAACTTTTTCTCTGAATCTTGGGTGGACAAATTTCTCCAGGGACTTCAAGTTCATGGTTGTGTTCCTTTTTTATATTGGCCAAAACCCACTTCCCAGAATCAACTTTTTGCACTCTTATGAAAGCAGGACAGCCAGTTCTTGCGTTTGTCTGAAATCCCTCCTTTGAACATACAAATCTCCTAGAAATAACGTCACCATCTACTCTGGATCTATACAGCTGACCAATCCTAATTTTGAACCCCACTTGGGTTGCATAGTCACTGTAAAACTCTTGGGCCTCTTCTGCTGAATCAAACTCTAACCCCATGTGTGGTTCCATCTTGGATTCTCCTTCATCTTCACAATGGCCATTGCTTTTTCCAATCACTAGACCTGCTGGTTTCGTCCTTACAGACATAATATTTCCCAACTCCTCTCTATTTATGTCAGTATCTGCAGCACATAAGGAAAAAAGAAAAGAAAAATAAAAAAGAAGCCAGTATTTACAATCTACAACCAAGAATAGTTGATACAAGGTTTAATCTGTCTTTACTCACTTTAATATATTTTGTGGCCAAGATGGAAACAGCAGCATTAACTCATAAAGAAGTACAAATTAAAGCAAAAAAAACTCTGAAGCACATAAATAGTAACAACATAAAATTTGATACAAGTGAATTTAACCAGCACTTAATCCTCAGTAAGTGCCATACAATAATGCTAGTTCTGAACATATGTAAGGAAGCAGGAGACCAACTACATTATTGTACATCAACTTGAAAAGAGTGCATATCAATATTCAAACCTTAACACGAAAGAAAGATTCCTGAAGAGGTTAAAATGGCATTTGTGCGTGTAGAATAAGATGGAATTATTTAGCATGCTTAAAATGAGAAGGAAAAAAAAAAGTAAAAGGAACAAAGAAAAATTATATCTTAGAGAATATAAATCATAGTTTTTAATTTGATTTACAAGCAGCTTTTGACGTTAATCCTGCTCAAATTAATCTAGGAGTCTGTTATACACTACTATGATGCACCGACACGGGCACATCGACATGCGATTTTTCAAAATAAGTATTAATACGATACGTTGATTAAATTCTTTAAAATTCTTCTTCTATAAAGTATAAGTTTAGTTTTATACTTGTTATTAATTTTATTGTTAAAATCTTTTAAATAGGAGTACCTATTTGTTATTTAATAAACTTTGAGTTAAAAATATATAAAATTTCGGACAAAGAAAGAAAAATGACTATGGTAGAGTGTTCATAGAGTGTCGGTATCCAACACGTGTTGGACATGGACACGGACAAGTTACCCTACTTGAAGTGTCTGTGCAACACAGATACACTACCAACACAGATACACTACCTATTAGGAACACAAGTGTCAACAATTCATCACACACATTAGCTTCGCTTCAGCACGTTTTTATAAACGTATCTAGCTCATTCGGACATCACGATTGACAGACATAGTATGCATAGAAAAATTAAGTTATCAAACCTTGACTCTCGACCAGCTAAGCTAAGATTTTAAGTGCATTGACTTGTTTGTTGGATATCAAAAGCAAAGTTTCAACTTAATTTGAAAGAATTAAATACATTTTACAACTTTAACCTTGGATAAATTACATTTTACCCCTTTTTCAGTTGCATCCTTAACCATTTGATTATTCATAAACATAGCCAATCTGTTAAACTCACTGTTTGAATTGGCAATAGATTGTGCAAGGTGATGTGTCGGTATAAACGAGTCTACATATCACTACACTTGCTAATTTTATACGTTGGGAGTTTTTACACTCCTATATATTATTTTTTATAGGTGCATCAAATGTGCCATTTGTTAGCAATCAAATAGCAACCCAAATAAAGCAGCTCACAAAACACCTAAGAAAAAGGGTAACTTGGAACCCTATCCAGTTCATCCCGCAACTTAAAATACCAAACAGAAGCTTTCCATGCCTAAGGCAACCATTAAAACAAATCTCCTTTTCCCTCCAAGTAAATCCTTTCATTTATATAGTGTACTTTATCAACTAATCCATGCATATATTAGTTGCACCCTAACGACAAAGTTGGTATTTACCTTGCTCGTTGTCGCGACATCCATCAATACAAAAAGGCAACAAAAACAAATCTTTGAATTATAAAGGAAGAGAAGGAAAACTCAAAATTAATAAATGAGTAGATCCACAAATTTTATCGGAATAACTACATATGTGCCAGCCAAAAAAAAATTAAAAAATGGAGCAAAAGGTGTGGATTTTTCACAAAGTAAAATGAGTAAAATGAAATCCTAGATTTTAAGTCTCCAATCAAACAAAAGAGCAAACCCAATTTGTCAGCTCCCAAAAAAATTATCATCCATTCGACACAAAATCAAGTTCAACGTAAAACCCAGAAAAAATACACATTCAAGAAAAATAGAAATGAACCATAAAAATATGAAGAAGGATGGATTAAAAAATTACAAAAACCAATTAGGGTTTTACCTTTTGCATATCGCTGTAGCTGAAAATCCAATTGAGAGTTTTTCTGATCTAGAATTATTCTAAATTCAGGTGGGTCGCTGAGAAATTTCATACATTGTGACGTAAAATCGACTGATTCACGCGGTCCACTCAAATAAATTACACTTTAAACTGAAAAAAATCTGATTATTTCCATTTTTTAAATGGATCAGAAATGAAAATCTGATTTTCCTTTTTCTTTAAATTTGCTGATTCATTGCAGTCATGGCTTAAGAGGGTGTCGATTTTCCAAGTACTTCGGGCGGGTGGAGCTGAGGTGGAATTTCAGTACGGTGCGCTTTGTATCGATGGGTTAGAGAGAGAGAGAGAGAGAGTAATTGTGATAGGGTTTTTATATGGTGGTGTTATGGGGTCCGTCCGTAGGTGGCTTAATTGTTTGAGGTGGAGTCCATGAGGTCACTTCAGATGGTGACGGATGCCTTCATATCGATTAAGTTCATGAGTTAAAGACATATAAATATGATCAGTTAATATACTTTACAAGTAAATTATTGGCATAGTTGAGAGATGAAAATAAAATTTGTTGAATTTAAGAACATTTTTAATTTAATGAGTTCATAACTTAATTTAAACTTGTAAGTATTTAGGGTTTGTTTGTCTTTCATTATTGGGAAAAAAATAAAGTAATGAATAGTATTTTTTGAAGAATCTGTTGTTGAAATTTAAAGTAACTT
>CADEPD010118608.1:0-11829 GCA_902829195.1 Fraxinus dipetala
AAAAAAAAAAAAGGAATATAAAATGTTTTCCAACCATGTGAAAGAGTATGGTGCAGGCTTCCCATGTAAGAGAAAATAATAAAATTTCTTGATTTTTTAAATATTTGGAGACAGATAAGATTTGGATTTTGGACCCTTAACTTTTGGAGAAAGTGATGCCTTGGGAAGTTTCTTATCCCGTAAATCTCAAATCTCGATAATAATTATTATTTATTTAATAATCTCTTCAATCACTCTCTTAATCATCTAATAACCATTCTCCAAAAGAATGGGTCATGCCTCGGAGAGTTGAGATTTGATGTCTAACCCGTAATAATTGGACCAAAAATTCAACGTAGAGATTGAATGTGGAATGTGTTTTAACTAATCGATTTTCTTTCTCACTATATGTTATGGGGTTACGAAGTAATGACTATGTGAATGTAAGATAATGTTTCTCTTATATAATAAATGAGGAAATGTAATGTTTCTTGCTAGGATGAATATAACTTAAAAAATAATATTTGACAAAATAAGTAAAATAGTGTGTTTGACTTACTTTTAAGCACAATCAAATGTTAAAAAGTTAGTCTTTCCTGGATGACAACTTGATGTGACTTGGTAACACACCTAGGAGATGATAAACATACTCACATATGAGTACTTTAAATGAGACAAAATTGAATCTCAAGATCATTTAAATATTGAGTGATCAGCGTAGTTATATAGTCGTATTTCATCCAAAATCTTTAAGACCATGATTTATGTACTCTCATTCCTTAGTCCTCGTTTCGTCATATTCCTAACAAGTGGCCATAGGGTTTTGAAGGTCAACCTCGACTTTATATCGTAAATCGACTTCTTCCGAAACCAAAAATCTCATGTGCTGCAAAGACCTGTCTGGAATATTTTGTTCACAGTCCTACATTTGCTGAAGTTTAGGAGGTGTACATGTATCCTATTTATTCTTATGTGGTCCCTTCTTTGATCTTCCTATAACATAATACTCCTAAATACAATGTTCAGATTAAACTAGGCAAAATATTCTAACTAGCAACAGCTATATTTCCTTCTTACGCATAAACAACACATGCACCTAGACAAAACAGGCTGTCAAACTTAATTTTTTAAACATGATCATAATTATTGCGGAACATAGATTATATGACTTTGTATTAGCCCTGTAAGAGAACATACTTTGATTTTCTGCATGTTGATCAATGAGCCTAATAGGAGAATTCTGCGTTTGGTTTGGGTACGTATATTTTCTCAATGGGCGTAATCTTGCATTGAGAGTGAACCACTACACTTTGTATGTACTTTACTTGCTTTCAGCTTTCTTTTTTCAAGTTATTATTGCTGTTGGTTGTATGAGAATAGGCGTTTAATCCTTAAAAATATGTTCCGGAAAATCCTTCTAGGAAATATTTTCTTTTCATGGTGGTAAGTCTGATGCTTGCCATTTTTGTTCAATAATTTTGATATTTTGAGTGCCACAAAAGTCTTTCAATCTTTGCCTTTAATGGTGCATTGAGAATGAACTCACACCACCCTGTGAAGGTTGAGCTTTCACTGGGATGCTATAGTAATTAGTTGCATAATGTATGCACATTGGATTTTGAACAATAAATCTCTTTTTACAGCCATTCATTGATATAATTTAGGATGACAGAGAGACCTGTTTGGCAAATATAAAATCATTTCTGGAATCCAGGAAAAGAATTTCTAGCCTGTTTTATATATTTTCTGTACCTGATATGAATTCAATTTGCACACAGTTAGGCATAAGTGGTTCTTGGAATCACTTGTGGCTTGTTCCAAAAGGTGGATTGTAAAGACTCAGACAGTACTAAGGACCGAAATAAAGTTAAAATTGTGTTTCTTAAGCAACCATTCCAGTGTAATATCGTATAGCAAACATTCTGTGAAGAAGCTTTTTGTGTATGTTATGCTTCCGATGGCGTTTCATGTCTGTTTCTGTACTTCATAATCTTATGGCTACCAGCTTTTGTCTTTCAGGCATGGCAACTGAACTTCAACGTACGGCATACCATAAATCTGTCGACTAGTGCTTCAGGCGAACACTTTCTTGCTTATTGATCGAGGTTGACGAATCATTCAGAAAGTGATTTTTACAAACTCAGATGCTCAATGGATAGGCTGCAGCAAAATTTACACAACATACAATCCATGAAGAATACAATGCTGATGCATGAAGAAATTTTCAAACTGCAGGTGTGAATGAACTTGATACATTACATGCATTTCCATTTCTCATTTAGTTTTTTTCAATCTTAAAAAATTAGGATTTTTTTTACCACTTCTATGCTTATGTAGTCAACATTACCAAACAAGTGATATGATCTACACGAATTGTAGGTTCGAGAGCTCCATCGGTTGTACAATCTTCAAAAGAAGCGAATGCACGAGCTTAATAACGAAATAACACGAAGGTCAGGAGTAAAAGAGACAGCTATTAACAGCCTTGCTTATAGTTTGAGAGATGATCAAAGGGAACTGAGTGGTAGCTGCTCTGGGGAGAGCTCAAGAATGCCACTCAAATTCGACCTCGAAAGGCCTGCAGAAGAGGGCACACCATCTAGTACTCAAGTAAAAAAGGAAACAGAAAGTGTAGAGGAAGAAGCTGATGTGGAAGTCGAGCTAACATTGAGCATTGGGCATTGCACGAAGGAGAAGAGATCTAAACAACATTTGCATCAATGCAGCCCACAATTAGGGGATCATGATCAGTCGAGTCGTAGTGGGAAACTCCATTTTTCTTCGACAAAAAGGGGCATAGGAGAAGAATATGGCGAGCCAAGCTCTAGTATGAGTAGTTCAAGTGGCACCCCAAATCAAGCTAACACGCGGCCCCATTGGCTGCTAAAAGATCTCAGCCTAAATAGAACATGATCTTATTGTCTTTAGCCTTTTTTAACACGACATCTGACGAATTCCTTGTGTTTTTAACTTAAAATGTAAAATGTTCAGACTTGTATAACTATTTGATACCTTATTTCTGTACTTCATTTGGCCTAATTTTGTAGCTGACATTCATAATCCAATGAACACCATCCACTTCTCTTAATGGCAGAAGACACTTAAAGCAACCCACCCGGCCCTGAAAGGAAGAAGGGGCGAAGTCGGATGACTTTGAGAATATGACATTTGTGCATGTACCGTGACAATATAACAGTTGAATAAAGCTCAACCAATCCATGAAATAATATTTCCGTAACAGGTAATAATCGCATCAGAAGAGTTATAGCCACAGTAGCAGAAATCCTCAATCTTATACACGGCGTCTTGAATCTTGATTACACTTTAATATGCCTACCAAAAAGTCATTGACTAAGCAATAAAGCATTTGACAGTTCTACTAAAGGGTCCCCTTTCCATCCAAGTAAAGAAAGTGTATTGAGGACAAGACAGTAAAAAAGGTCTTGAACAGAGGTTGCCATCGCACTCAACCCCATATTGCAGTAGGGCACCTGCAGCAATACATAAACACACTGAGATCTAGATAAAGACGGGCATTCACGTTAAAGAGGCCAACTTATCATGGAAATTAACATGGTTATTCTCCAAGGACAGGAAATTCAGCAAAAAACACCAGCAGCAGTTCGGTATACATCAGGGTCGAGTCAAGATCAACAAGAAATTTACGTGGCACATAAATAACAATGAATGTATTCTGTTTATAATTTAAAACAGAGATTCTTAATTTAGATACCACCAGAGATCCACAGCAAGTGACAAGTAAAACAAATGAATAGGATCGAAGAATCTGTGAAGTGGATAAAAGAATTTGTCACCAAAATGCCACTAGTTAAACATTGTAAGTCCAGAGTCATAACATATGTGAAAACTTTATTTCATTAAAACCAAATGGGAAATCCAGTTCAACCTATACTTTAAACATGACCTCTATTTGACCAGAACAAAGTAAATAAAAGAGTGCTTCAATGAAGATTGAGTCTTTCCCAATCCTTGCAATGGGTGAAAAGCATTGCTCTGAACAGAATACAGCTAAATGTACATATGCTGATTCAAAAAGGAAAAGAAAATGAATAAATGCATGCATGCATGTTTGTTTCAGTGTCTGAACTCTGAAACCTACAAAACTTCCACCAAATGTGATGCATACTACGGACTTGATATTTATGTCAAGGTTATATGGATGGGGTTAGAAAAGTACCTGTACATGATAAAATGGGCATATCAGATTTTCAGCTGCCCAGGACTCTCTGAGGATCAAGCTGCCCACTGCAGTAACTTGAAGGCACAGCAGAAAGTTCCTGCCTTCCTCTCCACTCCTCACCAGGCTTCAAAGTGATAGGTTTTTCCACTGCAGCAGCCTCAACACACAGCATGTGCTTGTATTCATCATCTCCAAAATCAGCCATTGCCTTTGCCTTCTTATCCCAAGGATTCCATACAACTACAAGCAAAAAACAAAAGCTCAATTCCACCTGAAATCTAGAAAATTATAGTAAATGCAGACTGATCATAAACTAACAACATAAATCACCTACTCCAAAAATAAGAGAAACTAACAATAACTTAAAGCACGGTAGGAGAATTGATTCTTCTGTTTTTTTGGTTATTGATTATAGATAGACATAGGTTATTAAATATTAGTAATATAATTGAAGTTGGAAATTTTTTATATTGATTCCATTAACAAGTATAACCAAATTACTAATGTGGCATTCACGAGATAGTGTCCCTTTATCAACATGTCAAATGTTGACTTCCCCCCTTACTCTTACAGCAGGGTCAAAGTCAAATCCTGAACCTTCATTCCTCCTATCTCCTTCATCTATTTTTCATCCTATCTCAGGCCATGTTTAACCCTGCCTATTGGGTTAGGGGGTGCATCCACAAATCTTTTCAAGGTTCAAGAATTTTTTTAATAAAGACACCAATTTGACACTGCAAGTTATATCCCAGGTATTATATCTCTGCAGCTGAGACACAAGTGCCAAAAGCCGTAAAAAGTCTGAATACAACTGTTGGCTGCTGAACAAATGAACAGAGATAATCAAATCTTACCTGCATCAGGAAGCCCATCTTTACGGATCACAAAGGTCCGTTTCTTTTCATGATCCAGAATTGCAATCTTTGTGGGCGTGCTGAGGTATATTTTGTCCACCTGATGGCACAGATTAGACTAGTAAGTACTCCAGAGTATTATAGCCAACAAAAAGACAAAATGAAGAGAAAAGCAGTATTGATCTACAAAACTTACTTCGGATTCGAAAGTAATTGCATCCCCCTGTTCAGTAAAGCGCTGCTTGTTCTGCAGATTATCAAGATAATCCAGAGTTTCCAATCCTTCGACTCGTACTTCGCTGAATAAAAAGAAAATGACATAATTAAAAGTCAGTGGGAACTCTATAATAAGCTCAATAGTGAACTATCAGTCCTGGGTTTGCATTGAAACAAAAATTGCGTATTATCTGCGAGTATACAATAGATGGCTGACTAGCTGAGACAACGATGAAGCTTCTTATACTTTTATAAATTATAAATAGGACTCATACATCATGGGGAATATGAAATCACGTAACTCGAGAAGCTCAGCATTATTTTAGCGTGAAATGAATCACTTTTACACGATACATATAAAAAGTAGCAATCGACATTTGAAGTATTAGGGATCACTAAGACGATTTTCTAAGTGGGAAGCATTAAAATTAAATCTCTGGTTATTAGCAAGGTGGTATAAGCACAGGAGAGGGAAAAAATAAAACCAACTTTGAGAAATCATGTTACAGATTCATTTAAAATTTAAAAATAAATTAAAATACAACTCAAAACTTTGTAGCAAAATAAGTCCACAACCAGTAATTACACTGTTATTTCAACAGATCCACAATCACCATGATGCAAATGTTTTCAGGTGTAACATTGTCACTACCACATTAAACTTAATCTTTCCAGCCAAAAGGCTGCCAAATATTCAATATTATCCCCCAGCCAACCAATGTTAATTTACGTGTATATTGAGGCACATGCATAAGGCATAGCAACTCCAAATTCAGTATACTCGGATAAATGGTGACTTCGAAAGGAGAAAAGACACAGGGAGATGCTCGTTGATTAAAAAAATTTGACATGGATAGATTGATAGATAGATAGACAGAGACACTGAGGGTTGAGAAAAACAGAAGACAGAAGGCTGAGCAGACACCAATCATGAGCACAATAACATATGTTATCACAAAACACTAGTCTCATTTCTATTTCTTCTTGTTTGAGATCAGAAAACAAATCACATGCAATACAGGATAGAACTGAATCTAATTTGACAAAGGTTCTTGTACATCATGTAGGATGGGAAAATACTCCAAAATATACAGGCAAGAAAAGAGTCCGTGCTGTAGAGAGAGATCTCATCATTATCATGACATTCTATAGAGCCCTGTAATTATTGTTTCAGATGCTTTAAAGATGAAATATATTTCAAGGCAGAGAAACAAATAAAAAGGCCTTGGCTGTGTGAATAGAGTCAGGAGAGAGCAACTTTGTCGAAGAATTCCAGACCTTCCTCATGGTCTCAATACAAAACACTTCATATTTCCTTTAACCACTTCAAACTCAAGTATTCACATTTTTAAGGTCCCGTGATTGACACCAAATGATTTTATCATCTCAAACTAAATGCTTACCAATCTATTACTCAATGTAAAATTCACAACAGCCACAACTTTAAAGAATGCATGTGCTAATCTTTTCTTGAAAGTAAAGCATTCTTAAACAAATGAAAACACAAAATCGATATCATTCTAAACATGACTAAATGCTAAACAAGTTACACATATATGATTTATTTCATACTCCCTATCCCATAAAAACAACATTGCGACAGCTGATTGGTTTTCTTGGAACAATATGGCATGCAATTTACTGAAATTTATCGTATAATACCCTATAGAGATAAACAAAATAAAAAATACGAAATTTTGAAGCACTTATAATATCGAAAAATATATAAAGAACGTTTCATAAAATGGACAGATTGACTTTGTACTATAGCAAGTATACCAATTTTAGCAGGATGGAGAGTGCAATCTTCTTTTCAACATGTAACTATTTTTCAACCTCCATTTTTCTGCTAGAGGCGTTCGATTTTACAACAATTTTAGGGATGGTTTTGGTTTTGGTGCACAGATGACACCACTCGCAAATCCGCATGCAATCTAATGCTTAAAAGGTCTAATTCTACCATAAAGCCACTATGGCCAACTTGTCTTGTTAATATTAAAAAGGGAAGCAGGATGCCCAACCTTCAGACAATTTCAAATGCATAAAGGTTTACGAGTGGAAGTTGAGAGGAGTTTGGAGTACATTTGGGTACATTTTATAGTGCAGAGCAGAGGCAGTTCCATTTGTCTTCTTTAGAATAGAAAGCAGATTCCGTAATGTTCATAGTACATAATTCTGTAAATAATCTATTTATCACCTCAGACAGAAAAAAATCACACACAATTAATGTGTGACAACTTTACGATGTACCTGATATCTGAAACAGAGAAATAGGTGTGATATGCAAATGTAAATGTAAAAGGCTTTCCATCAGTGTTAGTATTCCTGATACGAGATGTCAACATAAGATCTCCAGAAGGTCGCAAAGTTACCCGTAAGCGGAACTCAAAACTGCCAAAAAGCAGTGGACACCAAAGATAAGTATCGAAACAATAATCTTAGTAAAAAATAAGATGAGTAATTGATTAAGCGTCCCACCAATAAAAAGACCTCAAATATCTACCTATGAGGCCAGATTTTCATGTCCTCTTCAGTGGGCTTGAGAATCAAGTCAACAAACGTCTTAGTGGAGGAGTTGGTTGGAAATGGAGGGGGATTAGTGTCAATGCTCCAAAACCTGTTTCTAGCAAATCCATGCTGCTCAAGAGAGCCAAGATTGGAGAACTGCAGATATCGAGAAGTTTCATCTAATCAAAGACCAAAGAGTAACACACACACATGGAAAGGAAAGAGGTTGTGAACATACTTGTGGAAAGCATAGAGGAATCCCTCCACGAATTGGTTTTGGAGGTTTGAAAATGGCCTGCAAAATATGAACAACGTTCTTAAACTAAAATCGACACCATGAACATGACTTCTATCCATCAAACCCTTCATTCAACAGAAGATAATTTGTAGTAGGTTGGTCTATCTTTGCCCAAGAGATTCAGGACCAAATGATTATAATGCCTCAATAAAATTCCATGCCATTCTAGAGATAAAAATGGAACGAAAGACGTAGTAAAACTGGCCAGCTATAAAAACTGGATGCAGGATAGATTGAGGACCGCATAACATTTTGCGGTTGTATAATGTCATAGCATTGCAAGAATGGACAGCTAATAAGAATACCATTTGAAACTATTCCCTCATAGTGAAGGAATAATTTACATTATCACAATTAGATAGCTCAACTTTCTACAACAAAACCAGATGCTAAATCCATTGGAAATTACTATACAAATGAGAATATAAAGACCGGACAGGCAATATGTAACTAAACACCATTTATAAGAGAGAGATACCTTATTACTGACGAAAAGCAACTCCTCCCCATGATCATTTTTCCATGATGTTACGTGACCCCCATAAAGATAAACCTGTAAATTAGATTAAAAATATAAACATCGCAGCTTTATGAACATTCGTGAAGAGCATTTAGAACAAATGCGATACTCAAATACTTCATCTTAGAAATAATCTAGGATAGCATTTAAGCAATCACCAAACACGTCTACACAGAAAAGAGGCAATCCAAGGTCTCACTAGTGATAGATGATACCAAATAAAGATAACTTCTCAAGAAGAAAGTTTTCAGGTACTGCGGAAAAACAGACGAGACATATTGTTAGATTTATCAACTTAATAACAATAATAGTAGAAATCCAAAGAGTTGTTATAGATTAACTGAATAACCCGTATTACCACGAACAATTGATAATGTGAACTAAAATAATGAAAGACAAAACACACAATTTAAGGTGCTTCACTCTCATGCAACTACAACTTCCACTTGCAGAATTGCACTATATCAAAAATGAGAATTACAATGTGTGTTGGACTCACGCCTCTCTGTTTTCACTCAACTATGACAACATAAAGGAGGTTCGCCCTAATACCTTTTATATACGAGAAAAATATTAAAGCAACCTATTACATGTGTGAATTTCGTAATGTACCCCTATGACACATAGAAAGGAGGTTCTACCCAGACCCACCGTCGACCTTAACTCGGACTAGAGGAGAAGTGTATAATACATTAAGCTCCACAAAACCAACAAGTGTACGAACAAAGGCAAATGATTTACTAATTGCCATCATTATTTTCATTATTTCATGATAAAATAAGGCTCAATGTATTTTAATCTGTTTGGCATGGACATTTAACTTCAGTTAGGATAGCTATACAACATATCTAACAAATCAAACATCTTAGACATGTTGATTCTGAGTTTATCTTGATGCAAACATTGGGCAATGTGAGATATAGCCTAGTCAGGCGTCTAAGGGTAGATACTTCAATGCATTTAGAAGTTTGTAACTCTTTTAGGTAATAGCTAACACAACTGGCTCACAGGAATGAATGTCAACGATAATCAAAATTTATTACCAATATACATGAGGTGATACATAGATAATTATTTTCAACATAGGATTTACTATCATTTTTGCCATGCTCTAGAACTAGTAAATGCATGTGATGGACTATGCATCAAAACTTTAATCAATTAACAACACAGAACTTCAAAAGGAAATAGTATAAGTACACCTAAACATTCAAGCATTCTCCTCCTCTATAACACTGACAAATTACATTGCCCATCCAAAAAGGAGCCCTGTGCATGCATTAAAGCACAAAGCTCAACAATGATGCTGTAGCATTTTATTCTATACTTGTTATACTAAGCTGCAATATCAAAAGCAACTCATATTTTAAGAACAAATGTCTGATTAAAACGAATCATTTTTCAGTTGATGAAA
This sequence comes from Fraxinus dipetala, assembly GCA_902829195.1. Classification (NCBI taxonomy): domain Eukaryota; kingdom Viridiplantae; phylum Streptophyta; class Magnoliopsida; order Lamiales; family Oleaceae; genus Fraxinus; species Fraxinus dipetala. The sequence continues at coordinate 9,991 of CADEPD010118608.1, forward strand.
GAGCATATCCGAATCTAAACAAACTGCTACAGGAAACGCACATACATACATGTAAATATGCGTGCATAGGGGATCCGATTTAATTAAACAGCGCAAATCAAACGATATAAAAATGGAGATCAACAAAACAGAATAATTCGTCACATCATTTCCAATTTTACTACAAAAAACAGATTAAATCTCAACAAAATATTAAAAAATACAACAAAAGGTGAAACCAAGATACGGCGTCGTTTATATGGTTATACAAATACCTCGGCGGAGCTGCCACGGACTTCTCGAAGGACGACCTTCTCGAGGCCGTTGTTTCCCTTATAAATCTCAACCGGAACCCTATCGATCGCTGCCGTTACCGCCGTCGTCGACGACATCATGTGACGTCACCAATTCACAACTATCTGTGCCTTTATATGTATACGAATTTGTCGGTCTCAGTTATTTCTGTAGCATTTGATCAACAAATATTCAAATTATGCATACTGAAGAAGAATTTCAATTTAAAAAATTTCCAGCGATTGAATTTATCAGATTTTGGTGAGAAGTGTGTGCTTTTACACGTTTTCTGTGCGTTTCAGTTTTTTATGTGAATCCGTTTTATCAGAGAATGTACCACCCGATTCTGTTTTATTGAGCAAATGAATTAAGGGTAATTATTACAACCACAACTTTTCATTGCACCACTTTTAAATTGTGCTAGAAGTCCTTAATTTTTTCTATTTTAGTATTTATTTTCCCAAACTTGTTTTTCATAAATAATTGTATCTAATATCAGTGGTACTGAATACCAGTCAATAAGTAAAAATATGATAGATTAGATTAATGGTGAAATTATTTGATTCATTTAATTAAACATCTAATTTTATGTCATTAATATCGTCAAATAAATAGATGTTAAACATAAGTTGTGCTAAATAATACTGTTCTTTTTTCATATTATTATACTCAAATCTTCATTTATTAGCACTCATGTACAAAAAATCTGTTAGTTATGCATAAAAGAACCTTTTTTGCCCTTCATATTTTTAAATTGGCGTAAATTAACATATACAAAAAGTATAACACAATATTTTTCCTTGCTTTAAAGCACGATAACAGAATATTTGGACAAAAAGATCATTAGGGACCATATATACTATTTAATAAAAGGATTGAAGATAAGAATTTGACAAAAAAGGTGAAAACGTAATTGAGATAATAAGCAAAGATTGAAGATTTTAATACAAGTGGTATTGTCACATGTGAATTAATTATACATTTTCAAAAAATACCAAAATAACCTTAATGACTACTTTAGAATTTAGTAATTACATTTTATTTTTAATGATTTGATTTTTCTATCCATTTTGACCCTTTTCATTCTTATCCTTTTCCTTTTGCCATCACTCTCTCAATTCAATGTTCAAACTCAATTAAAAAGTTCAATGTGCATTTGAATGTATCGATTACATGTATTACATTTGAGGCTTTCTAATCACAATGCTATTGCTTATTACAAAATTCATGTCAATAAAAGCAATTCGAAAAGAATAAAAGACTAAGTAAACAAATAAAATTAATTATAAATGAAGAAGAATATGATTACCTCTCACGATAATGGACAAAGATTGAATTTTAGTGGACATGGTTATTTGGAACCATTCGATTTGATTTGATTTCAATTGAAATCAATTCAGTTATGAATCTATGATTGAGAAACGAACAATTCAAATTGAATTCTCGAATTCCAACTACAAAACCTTATGAACTTTAATTGTTATTTTCTAAATTATGAGCCTTGATGCTTTTGAGTTGGAAAGAATTTATTGGAAATACTATGCGTAGAAGATCCAAATATAAATA
>CADEPD010118711.1:0-20714 GCA_902829195.1 Fraxinus dipetala
AGAATATTTTCGTGAGAACTATAATTTTCTTTACCAGGGATTACGCTAGTAATCCCTAGAACTTCCGTTCTACGTCAATTACATTCAACTTGTTCAACAAGGAACAGTAGACAGTTCTTATATAATAGCCAAACCCCTCCGTGGAACCACAATATGGCTTCTACAATTCAGGAATTTACTCAGGAATGCATGGAATATATATAGTTTGATCCCCATTTTTGAGGAAAAACGATGAACAAAAATGCGCTTAACATCTTGACTAAGATGTAATAAACCAATACGTTGAACATCAATCATCTAATGTTCACGTGCTCAATTTTTTTATTAAAATCTACCAGAAAAGCGATAGGGTCAAGGATCAAAGGGTCGGATCTTGGCAGAACCAGCTGTAAAAAATTAAATAAATGAATAAAATCAACTTTTAGCAGGTGAAGTGGCTAATTTGGCTGGTTCAGTAGTTATTTTACCAGTTTCAAAATTTCTGGTTTTTACCCTATAACTAGATTGGATTTCAGATCAGTTCTGGGTTTTTTCGGTCGGACCAGGCAGTCCAGTTCCAGTCCACTTTTGATAGTATCGGTTCAAAGAGGGGTGATTAAGTTCAATTATTTTTTCTCAAAAAGTTGATGATTCAGTTACTATCTTGAGATGTGAAAATGATTCAAACGTGTCAGGATGATTGATGTTTTATGGTTTAGTCTGTGAGATGACCAGTAGCTAAGGGTCATCTCACAGACAAACACTTTAACACATTCATGTATCAATTGTTCTATTTTTCTGTGTTTTTATTCCAATTTTTGATAACTCAAGTACAAAACAGTCCTCTGATATCATCAAAGTGAAAAGCAAAACATTATGTTCGAAATGGCTTTCCAGTTTAGTAGTATAGCCTCGCCGGTTTGTGACATAACGGCTTTTGGGTCGACCCTAGAGATGGCCTTTTCAGCCCTTCTAACAGAAAACAGTCAAAGAAAATATCAGTATGGGATGGAGAAAAAAATTAGCAATCAAGTGAGCATAGGTTGAATATAGCAACAAATTTTAAATTGACAAGACAAGAATTAGCTTTACTGCTGTGATCCTGTAGATTCAATTGATAAAAAACTGAGGCTTACCTGAAATTCTTTGCCTTTCCCGTTTGAAGGCTTTACTGAGATAAAATCTCTAGATAAGAGGAATGGCCGGTTTTTTCCAACCTCAAATGTTACAAATATTTTTTTATCTTTTCCCTTACGCTTATATCTTGAGAGATAACCAACCTTGACAAGAATTTCAGCATTGTGCAACTCCAGATTTACATTCTTCATCTCAAACCCGTCCCATTTCTGATCCAAGAAAGCAAAATTGAAGATTTTATAGTCATACAACGTCTTTAGTTCTCTACATATAATGAGCACACTTGTAGATACCCAAGTTAGAGTGAAAGAATACAAATAAATTCCCTAAACAAAATAAAACAGTGATTTCAAGAATCCATAAAAATATAGAGCTTCTTTGTGTGTTTATATTTTCAAGGATTACCAGTTCTAAACATTTATCCAATCGGAAGATTATAAAATGTTACTAGAATAAGTAAAAAGCAGAAAGAACAACTACCAACTACCATCATTAACTTTAAAACATGGACAAAGTATGAATGTATGATGATACTTTTTATTGAGTTTCCGAGAAGGTAAAGCGTCGATTGAGGTAGGATCACCATTCGACAACAGTTTATCGTAAATAACAAAGATTCACAATTTGAGAACCTCAAAAACAGTCTGACGACTTAAAACCAGATACTGTGATTATGTGCTAAAACAACTTCAAGCATCACTAGAGTTTGGTTTGTTACTAGAAAAACTCAAGCTAATAAAGGAGACGGAAAATTCGGAACCTCGATCATTGAAGCAATTAACATATATTTCTTAAGTCTAAAATTAAATGAGAAAACACCTTGCCAACTTAATGAACGATTATGTCTTGTTACTCTAACATCTCCCTCTAAATTGGGTTGGGTGGAATGACCCCTACTAATGCACTGAAAGTTTAAGAAACAACAAGAATTAACGGGCAAAGTACTCATTCTTATTATGTATTTTTTAGAAAGGTCATATTTAATCAAATACAAGGCCCCGGGAAGATCCAAACTTTGTAACCTCGGGAGGCCATACTTTGCAGGGCAGAACATATTTGGACTGTTACAATTGCTCCAGCACTTCCCTTTTTCCCTGAGTTTGTATATTAACATTTTCATAGCGTAACAATATACTTCTTGATCTTTGAAGTTTGAGATACATAAAAGATTTAGTCCTGCTACATTATAGCAATTATAAACAATAACATAACATGTCAATGGAAAGCTATATGACAGGTAAATAATCACCTCAAGGTAACAATCCTCGGCATAAAGTAGAGCATGGAAGTAATTTTTGTACGTCGACATAGACAGAGGCTGCTTGAGCACTACCGGAACAATTTCTTTCTCAATTGAACTTTTGATGTCCTCCGGAAAAACATAGGTAGTTGAACCCTCGACCAATATATAATTGTTTGTTCCCTGCTGATATGTTGAAGCCGAGGTCTGCAACAAGGTTGGTTTTGTAGATAGTGGACGTGGTTTTGGTGAAGGAGATCTCTCTAACAAAGATGATGCCGATGATGACTTAGACAAATGTGATGCAACAGGTGATTTAAAGGAGGACTGAGATTCTCGCGAAGTAACTGAAGATACATTCTCAGGTAATCCCTTTCCCTTCTGACAGCCATCAATTGATTTCTGCAGTTCCAAAGGTCGTGTTGAAACTGGTTTCACGGATGATGGTGTTGAAGTGACTGGAGCCAAACCTTTTAAGTTTTCTAACAAAGAAGAAGATGATGATGATAGTGATGGTGACTTGACTGAATGCCTTGTGACGGGGAATTTAAAGGAAGACCGAGATTCTTGAGAAGAAGCTGAATTTACATTCTGGGCGGCTAATCCCTTTCCCTTTTGAACCCCTTCAATTGGCTTCAGAGGATTGAAAGGTGGAGTTTGAACTGTTTTCACAAATGATGATGACGAGGACGAAGAAGAAGAATCTTTCAAATTCTGATCACGAAATTTAAAGGGCTTGTCTACCTTTTTCTCTGGATTATGATCTCTCTTAATTACATTCGAATGATCAATACTATTCTTTCCAGACTCTATCGACCTATAATTGTACACAACAATTCCAGGTGACTTAACTGGAATTGAACTTTGGAAAGTGGTATCTCGGGACAGAATGGATGAAGTATTCGACGAAATTTGATTATTTTCATAGTGAAATCTTGCTGCATTGGTGGTGGTGGTGGTGGTGGTGGTGGTGGTTGGTCGGAATCTAATCCACTGGAGTTTAGAACAAATGTAAGAAAAGAAATCATCACGGTCATCAATTTCAAAATATCCATACCGATTCCTTTCAATCACAAGCTTTTCGTCTTCTTCACAGCAAAGAATACATTGCAAAATATTAAGAAATCCCATTCTTTTTCCACCACTTTGCTAAATCCTATTATTAGCACAGCCTACACACCGAAGAACGAAGAACAAAAATTAGTCGAAAAGGGGTGACGAAATCGGCCACACTCCAAAATTTGTCAATAAGTAACTGGGAATATTGTTAAATTTGAATTTAAAAATCTAAGTATTAGATCGGCCTACGCAGTGAAGAACGAAAAGCACTCCAAAAAAATAGTGGGGAAATTGATCACACTCCAAAATTTGTAAATCAGTAACTGGGAAATATAGCATACACTTATACATTTGCCTACATATATAGGCTTTCATGTGCAGCGGTGCGATCGTCCGTGTTTACCAGAAGGGTGTGGGCATACCTGAGAATTTCCCCGATGTCTATCCCAGGTAGGATTGAGCAGAGAATGAAGAAATGAGCAACTTGAACAGCACAAATGAGGGGTAATCCTATGATAAAAATGGATTTTCAAGATTTTAGCTGGAAATCGATGAGCCTGCCTGCGTGCATCTGAGTAGAAAGAGAGTAAAGTAGAGAGACCACGATTTCAATGCTGCTGCAAAGCAAAAGAAAATAAAAGAAAAGACTTTAGGAAGACTTCCAACAGCCAAAATAGCTCTTCTTCCCCTAAGTTCGTCGTGCATGTTTGGCTAAGGAAAATTAACTTATAAGTAAACTTACTTATTTGTAAATAATTATGTTTTCAAATATATAATTTTTTCCATTTGTTAAAATTAAATACTTATTTTGACAATAAAATAAGAATTACTTTTATGAAATGAAATTGGAAGGTATTCACGGATGTAGGTCTCAGCATCATATGGATCGATCTGGATCTCGAAATCATCAATTATACTTTGAATATTTCATAAACGATACTATTCACATCCACACAATTGTTGGAACCAACCCGAATTAGTACCATTAATTTCAATTCTAGAAATAATATTTTAGAAGAAAAAAACATTAAGATGACGATGACAATTATTTTTTCAATATCTAACAGAAATAGAAGAAATAAAATATATCACCAAATATATATTTCAACACTTTCTTAATTCAGTGCAAATATATCTTCAAATAACATTCAATATCTAGCATAAAATCATCTAATTTAGTTTGTGGCTGTGTGCGATGCATCAAGAAGAGTTCATGAGCAGGACAAAGCATAAAATATAGTTAGTGGTGACTATTAATGAAAGTGATATGATTTAATTATTTAAATGAATGAATCCGATTAATTAAAAACTTCTACTTACTAGGTCAGGATCATTGAGTCAGGGTGAATAATTTTTAAAAATAAATACCGATAAGAAAGGATTAATTCGACTTCAAAGTTAGGTACTCATAGTTTCTATTAAAGAACCAAGAATCGATAAGGATTTTCAGTTTGATTCCTAATTTTTTTGGAACCAGATCAGAACCTTCGATCGTTCAATTCCAGTTAAAATGTACACCCCCCTATACGGATGGTTGAAAGTCAAACCTAATTCGATTTACTAATTGACAGACCAATACATGAACTCATAACCTCGAACGAGTTAAGCTGATTTTGATCTGTTTGTTTATGAACTGGATCACCCCGACTCTAGGTCACATGTCCATTTTGACATCATGAGCTTGAAAACACTTGTAGTCCTAATTAAACTCCAAATATGCATTTATCTACTTCAGTTACCGAACATTTTTTTTTCCATCTTAGTCAGTGAACTTTAGTTTCCGTTTCATTATTGGCACTCTATATATGCCTCAGTATACTAAATTCAATTTAGGAAATTCTTATTTTAATTATATAGAAATTTTTAAAAAATAAAGGTAGTATCACTTGTTTCTTTTCTTTTCTTTTCTTTTTTTTTTTTTTTTTGAAAAAAGCAAAATAGAACCCACTAAAATTGATCTAATAATAAAAAGAGCGGAACTAACTAAAGGAATAAAAAAGGCTACAAAGTGGGTTGTCTTTTCTTATCACGGGAATAAAACAACAAGAGCCATACTTAACATCACCTAATAAAGCTACAATATCACTATATCAGACAATGTCACTTCCAGGGCGAAACCGTTTTGTTTGGCAAAAAGTAAACCATCTCGCGCTACACCAGCCTCGGCATCTTCCACCGTGGAATAAACCCACTCTTTGTACCTGTTGTTCTGCCATTTCTAGCCCGATATGATTCCAAATAACTGCCCATGTTTGGAAAGTAGAATCATTGGTCAGAGTCTTTGAGAGCCATGACTAGTTCTATTCAATTTGTGCTAGTTGACCTAGAGTGCAACGAGTCGATATTCTAGTCCAAATATCCCTCCATCCATCACTCGAATGAAAGAATTCACAACCTTGAGACAAATTTCCTCCATGAGACACCATCAGAAGTACTAACACCTTCGTGTGATCTAGATCACCATTCAACAAACACTTATATCCACTTCTATAAATGTAAATTCCTTTTTGGGTGATTGGTCAAATAAGAGGTTTCGGTAACTTTGGATCTGGAACACATCTGTTGACCTAGAAAAATGGTCCAAACACGTGGCCAACAGAATAGTACTCCACGTAAGCTCTTTTTTGTACACAGTAGCACATCGTAGTCACTCGTGGCCTTTTCCGGTGGGGATGGGAAAGGCCGCGAGCACTCCGACGGTCAAGTCAGTATTTCAATTAACTGGAAAGTGGTGTTCGACGGTGAAGTGGTCACAGGGACATGGTTGAGAATGTGAGTGAATACATTAAAGGACCTTTTTTTTCTTAGAGTGCCCATATTCAAATTTGGAACCCTCCACTTACCATAATGTGGAGGTATTTATACTAGAGAAAGGAAGAGAAGAATCGTTGGATGGGAGGACACGTGGCTCCGGATCCTGGATGTCATAGGCGTCAATCTGTCAATCCATAGCTTAACGGGCATTAAATGATTTATGACATAGCAATTGAGTTGACGTTTGTAGCCTACCACACGTCCCATCAATTAGTCAGGGACTTGACTTTGGAGAGATCTCCTAAAAGATCTTGATAGAGGTGCGGCGAGGCGGATTGTGAGGTCTAACAAATGCAGAGGGCGGGCATTTGCATCCATCGTGAATAGCGGATGAGTTTGGTTATTCTACGAGGTGGGGACGATAGTATTTCAGTTCATTCAACTTTGATTCAAATCGTCTGCCACGTGGCAACACCAGATCAATTCGACCAACACGTGGCGAATGAGGTGGAGGGCCTCAAGAGGCCCGTAACAACATCGACTGTCTTCCTATCCCTAATCCTACAGCAAAGACCTCGACCGAACAATTCACGTCCCGATATAATACTCTTCCATGAGAAAGAGTCTCTTGATGTGGCTGATGCTTCTAAAAAAATTGTTGCGTAGTATTCCTTTTAATACACCGTAGCAAGAGAACGCTCTTGATCAAATGCCAGTCGTGTTTTGTGACTAGAGCCTTGTTAAACATGCCCACATGACATGGGTGGAGTCTTCAAGCATAGCAGTAGGACTATTTTTCGCACCCATGCGACAATAGTCTCACTCCTTTCGATTACCATCCGTTGATTTCTATCACGAGTCTAGCATGATCCATTGCACATTTTGTGGTTGATGTGGCATTTAGGTGGGTCGTAATAATTTTTTTATATAATAGCTTCCACTATGATGGAGTCATATGTCACTTCCATATACCATGGATACTTGTTCATCACATGATCTAGGATCAGGTCCTTTCATCTTTTATGACCACCTTACTTTTAGAATATGTTCTTATGTATACTTTCCTCCAAAAATATTACATTTTTACTAAGAAATATCTTCTTGTATTCATGACTATAATAGCCCTTAGTGTCTCTAGGAGACCCTGTGAACAAGCATACATCTGATCTTGTTTCCAATTTTTCAGTCTTTCCATTAAGCACATATACCAGAGAACCCCAAATGCTGAGATGACCAATGCTAGGTCTACGTCCGTTCTAGATTTTGACAGATATCCTAGGAAAAGACTTTGATGGAACTAAGTTCTCAACATATGCTGTAGTCTCGATGACATATCCCTAAAATGATGTTGGAAATGTTAAAAACTTGTAATGGATGTAACCATATTTAATAAAATTCTATTTCTCCTCTCTGAAACGTCATTCTGTTGGGGCGTCGATCTGCGCCTCTGTTGGCATACAATCACATATTCTGATAGAATGATATGTAGTTTCTAAATTCATTTAAAAGGTATTCATCACCTTATTCTAATCGAAACGTCTTGATATTTTTCCCCAAATTTTTCTTAACATCTATACGATACTCTTTGAACTTTTCAAATTTTTTGAACTTTTAGACATCAATTATATGTATCTGTATCTCATGTAGTCATCCATAAATATGAAATAGAACTTGTGACTGTCTGTCGCATGTGCACTCATAGGCCCATATATATTAGAATCGACTAATTTCAAAACATCATTGGCACAATATTTTTTAGTTGAAAACGATCTCTTGATCATCTTGCCTTCAAGGAAAAGGGTTCCACCTCTAAACCATTTAATGCCCATCTTTTTTTGTCCTTTTAATCTTATTGTTAAATTGCAAAATTGAACCAGAGAAAAACCAGAGAAAGAGGAAGAAAGAAGGCTGGAAGATGAAAATCACATTTCATTGATGAATGATAATCACTTGATTTTACATCAGATACAATCCATATTTATACAGGGAATTAACAAACTTAACTAACTAAACAAACAAATGAATAACAAAAATAACAAAGTAACTAACTTAACTAACTTGAATTACAACTAACGATTTATAACAGCTAACTTATTTTCCCAGCTGGTTTTTCTTCCAATTTCGACTTCTCTTCATTCCTTTTCATTTCCATGCTGTCAATATGAGATGCAAGACTCCAACACCCCTCCTCAAGATGAGCATGTATGTTAATAATGTTCATCTTGCGAAGAATGTGATGAAACGGTAAAGAGCCAAGAGGTTTCGTGAAAATATCAGTGAGTTGACGCCTGGAAGGAACATAGAAAATGTTATATGACTTTTTCATGTAATTTTTCCCGAACAAGATGACAATCAATTTAGATGTGCTTCGTCCTCTCATAATGGTCTGGGTTAGTAGCTATGGATAAAGTAGATTTGCTATCAGTATAGAGTGAGGTTGGCTGGGGATGAGCTACGTGCAAATCCTGTAGAGCATAAAGAAGCCATTGAACTTCACACGTAGTGGATGCAAGAGCCCTATACTTTGCCTCTACTGAAGAACGACTAATTGTTACTTGTTTCTTAGATTTCCATGAAATCAAAGAATTACCAAGAAAAATTGCAAAACCAGTAACACTTTGACGAGTGTCAACGCATCCTGCCCAATCACTATCTGAAAATGCCTTGAGGTGTAAATTCGAAGGAGAAGGGAATAATAAAACTTGCCCTGGTATGGCTTTTAGATACCTCAATAATCGAGTTGCTGCCTGGAAATGGCTGACATATGGGGATTTAAGGAATTGGCTGAGAACTTGAACTGAAAAGGCGAGGTTAGGTCTTGTATTAGTTAAGTATAATAGCTTACCAACAAGTTTACGATAGCTAGAAGGATCCTCATACAAGTTTGAATCAGATGTAGAAAGTTTGAGAGTAGATTCCATTGGGAAAGCAACTGGTTTGGAGCCAAGAAAGCCAGTGTCTTCAAGGATATTAAGAGCGTATTTCCTTTGGCATAAAGAGATGTCAGTTCTTAACCTTGCAACCTCTAGTCTAAGAAAATATTTGAGCTGGCAAAGATCTTTGATAGTGAACTTATCGTGTAAAAATGACTTCAATTTCTGGATTTCCACAAGATCATCACTGGCCAAAAGAACGTCATCCACATATACCAATAGAGCAATAAAAGAACAGGTAGATTTCTTGATGAACAAAGAAGAATATGAGTTTCCTTGAACAAAATCATAGTAAAAAAGGGCAAGAGATAACTTGGTAAACCATTACTTAGAAGCTTGCTTGAGATATAGAGACTTTTAAGGAGCTTACAAACAGTCTGATTACCTTTTGCAGTCATGCCGGGTGGCAATTCCATGTAGACTTCTTCATGAAGGTCTTCGTGTAGAAAGGCATTGTTAACATCTAGTTGATGGAGATGCAAATTCTTGATTGCAGCCACAGCAAGAAGAAACGAATGGAAGTGATTTTGGCCACTGGAGAAAACGTGTCAAAGAAATCCGCCATTCCTGTTGATTGTATCACTTCACCACTAAATGTACTTTATAACGTTTAATGGTCCCATCAGCCTTATATCTGATATGGAAAACCCATCTACAACCAATGACTACCTTGTCTTTAGGAAGAGTAACAAGCTCCTAGATTTTATTCAAGCCTTAATTTCGTTTTGCATTGCAACTTGCCATTCAGGTATTTGGGAGGTTTGTTTAAAATTTTTAGATTCTAAGGAGCTTGAGATGGGGGCTGAAAATGCTCTATGTGATTTAGATAATCTATTATCAAAGATAAAATGCTGAATGGGATAAAGAGTATTGGCAGATAAAGATAAATTAGGAGAAGGAGAAATCTGAGATGTAATGCAAGATGAGTAGGTACTACCACAATAATAGTCTTGCAAATGAGCAGGTGTGTTTTTAATTCTGCTGGATTTTCGAAGTGGAAGGGAAATGTCAGAAGTAGTGGGTGGTTCTTGAATGTATTGTGTGCTGGAATTACAAGGAGAAGAAGGAAATGTGGAAGGAGATAGACCAGATTGAATTGCGACAGGTTGGGCTAAAGGTAAGGATGAGCTAGGAAGACAATTATCTAGTGGGAAAATAAGAGAGAATAAGATGGAAGAACTTTAAAAGGGAATATTGTTTGTTGGAAAATGACATTTCTAGAGACAAATATTATATTGGGGTTTAGGTCCATCAGTTTATATTCTTTGAAATCTGAAGGATATCCTAGAAACAAGTTTTGATGCTCTTGAGTCGAACTGCTATCTATGTTGTGTCAAGGTAGAGGCAAAGCAAAGACAACCAAATACTTTGAGATGAGAAAGATTTGGTGCTTTATTGAACAGCATTTCAAATGAGGTTTTATATTGGAGAAGAGGTATGGGTATTTTGTTGATAATGTGTACAGCAGTAAAAACACAATCACTCCTAAAACTAAGAGACATATTGGCTTGAAACATCAGTGTTCTGGCTGTGCTTAAAAGATGTTGGTATTTTCTTTCAACCACATCGTTTTGTTGTGGAGTTTCCACACAGCTTCTTTGGTGTAATATGCTATTTTTATTGTAGAATTTGGTGAGAAGAAATTCAGAATCATTATCAGATCGTAAGGCTTTGATAGGGATAGAAAATTTGGTCTTCACCATTTTGCAAAAGGTTTTAATTAAAGAGGAAGTTTCTAATTTTGCATTTTATCAGGTAAACCCACGTGCACCTTGTAAAATCATCCACTATAGTCAGAAAATATTTAAAGCCAGAATAAGAAACTGTGCCAAAGGGCCCCCCAAATGTCATAATGAATCAATTCAAACCTTTTATTTGATTTATTTTGAGATACAGAGAAGGAAAGTTTCATTTGTTTGGCTAGAGGACATATTTCACATATATGAGTAAAATCAATGTTGATAGATAGTTCTATTTGCTTGGGAGATGGCAGTCTTAAACTAGAAAAGTGTCCTAGTCTATAATGCTAAATATCTAGCTATGAATGGGTAATAGCAAAAGTAGAAGGTGTGTGAATGATTTGCTTGCTGGATTGAGTCTTTGGGGAAAACTTGGATAAAGTGGTAAAGTCCTTTTTTTCTCAAATGCAATCCCAATCATCCTCTTCATTGATTGGTCCTATAGAGTGCAATGAGAAGCAGTAAAGGTGAGGCAAAGATTTGATTGTTTGGTGAGTTTAGATACAGACAACAGGTTGAAGGAAAAAGTGGGAACACATAAAACATTGTGAAGGAATAAAGAATCAGATAGACATACAATGCCAATATGAGATGCAAGGACTGTAACACCGTTGGGATCATAGATGAATGCATTGATGGATTGGGGTGTAACGTGATAAAAAGGGGGGGGGAGATCATGTGATCTGTCGCACCTGTGTCAAGAATCCAAGAAGAATTGGACTTAAAGAAGAAGTAGAACTATAATAGGTAAAATGCGATATATTACTAGAAAAATGAGATGTGGAAGCAAAATTGATAGCTGATCTAGCATTGTTCTGGGTAAGTAGATCAAATGATGTTGAATTGGCAAGTGCCATTAGTTTTTGAAATTCTTCTGGAGTAAAAGAAAATTTTGGTTGCTCAATACAATTCTGACGAGAAGCTTTTTGATTTTCAAGTGCAGCATGAACAGATGTGTTCTTTTTTCCTTTTGGTCCGGTCCAGTTTGGAGGATATCCCTGAAGCTGAAAACACTTGCCTATTATATGTCCATTATACCCATAATAAGTGCAATGTAGACCAAATGCCTTGGATCTGTCCTTGAATGATTTTGGCTGGTAAGTTTGCTGATTGAGGTGTTTGGCCATAAAGGCATGTGTCTCATTATACATGCCATCGTTAGTAACTTGTCTTTGGCTCTCTTCTTGAAGCAACGGTGAAAAGACTTTGGCCATCCTAGGTAATGGGACCATTAGGAACAACCAACTTCTAACAGGTGCAAAAGATTCATTTAGCCCAACCAGAAATTTTAGCACATAATCAGATTGCTGTCGAGTTTGCAAAAAGTTGAACAACTCATAGGTGCATGATGCCATTTTTCAACACATACATGTTGGAAATGGCCTATAACTGATATATTCATCCCATAAAGTCTTGAAAGGCTGAAATATTCAGTTATAGATGAAGATTCTTGACTTATACAACTTAGGGATTTTTCAAGGTGAAAGACTCTTGGTTCATCACTTCTCAGCTACCTGGTTTTGAGTTTATTCCAGAGATCGACAACTGATGCCACAAATAACAAGCTGTTTCTTATGTCTTTGTTGATTGAATTCATCAACCAAGAGAGGACCAAATTGTTCGCACGTAGCCATGCCGTGTGATTGATAAGCTGATCAGCAAGAGGTGGAGAAATTGTGCAACTTTACCTTGTTCTTGACTGTCAAAGCCATAATGACAGATAGATTTCATACGACATAGTTCTCTCTATTGAAAATTTCTGACACCAGCAAAGCACCAGGATTGTCACTAGGACGGAGAGATACGGACTTGAGGAATCGTCTGAAGGATTAATGGAAGAATTTCTTGAATTTGCAGGAGGATTTATGGATGAATCCTCATAATTCATGTTGGAAAATTAGTGTAGAAAACTCCAGGACAGAACTTCTGCACAAGCAGATGATGTTGCGGAAGCATTCAGCTAGATAAAACTAGCTCTGATACCAAGTTAAATTGCAAAATTGAACTAGAGAAAAGAGGAAGAAAGAAGGCTGGAAGATAAAAATCACGTTTCATTGATGAATGATTATCACTTCATTTTACATCAGATACAATACATATTTATACATGGAATTAACAAACTAAACTGACTAAACAAACAAATCTAACTTAACCAACTTGAATTACAACTAACTAACTATAACAAATAACTTCTTTTCCTAGCTGGTTTTTCTTTGAATTTTGACTTCTCTTCATTCATTTTCATTTCCATGCTGTCAATATGAGATGCAAGACTCCCACACTTATAAAAGCTTATATGTCCAAGTCTAAAGTGTCTCGACGGTATTTCTGATTTCATTAGTCGAAGATAATATTATGTTAGTGTTCAAGTAGCATTATAAGTTATACTAGTAGTTGAGTATAATATATGGAGATAGATATCAAGTCAAACAGGAGTATTTTATTCATAGTCGGTAATAGAATAAAATTGTCCAAAATAAGAAATAAAGTAATTTCTACTTCAGATGTGAGATAACATAACAATCTCTAAAAAACAAAATCCTATCACTACTTAAAAGAAAATGAAAAGCTACTACTAATGTAGATAGACTTCTCTAATGTCGAATCTAGTAGGATAATCCCTCCTACTGAGCTTTCTTGTTTTCTAAAGAACGTGCATTAATAATGCACACATGATTAGCGGATCCATAATCCACAAGTCAGGATTTAGTAGTGCAACCACTGAACAAAGACTCGGTGTCACCAAATTTTTTTAGTTCGGCTTTCGTACATTCTTTCTATCAATGTCCTTTCTAACTGCTGTTGAAAATGCATCTTTCGAATTTCCATCTGCTCCAACCTTTTCTCACACATTTGCTAGTGGCGAACTACCTTCAACAATCTCACGACTTAAGTCCAATCTCTACAATTTGGAGCTGATTCATCGACTCAGTCAGCGACGTGTTCATCTGGTGCATGTGGTAGTTTATCTTGAACTGAGCAAAAGATCATATATAGAATTAAATACCATGTTCTGAGTTTCTCTATTAATGCTAGCTCCCAAAAACCTTCGCCTGGCTAAACAAAGGGACCATCTCCATCATATGATCTTTAGTTGGCATCCCAAGTGTCATCAACTTATTGTGTAGAGTACAAATGGTCCTATACCTTGCTTCCCTTCCCATGTGACCATAAATGTCCTTAATTGTTTTCCATGATATCATACGACGTCTCAAGATAGTAGCGAATTGGACATCGAGTCCAAAATGTAGCAACAAGCAATCTTGTCGTCGCCCATTTCTCATGTCCTTGAGGGTTCATATATTATTATATAATGATATAGACTAATAGAAGTGTAAAGTGAATTGGGCACGACGAACAAGTTTCTATCATGCTGGGCCTAGAAAATGGAGGTCAACCAATCTACACCTTTTATAATTTATTTCTTTTTTTTTTTTTAGTATGAAAAAAAGTCTCGTGTTGACCATAAGATTAACTAGTTAGACCCTACATACCCGTATCAAATCTAGGCTAGACCCTCGACGTCGTGTGACGAGTAATTCCAGACAAGAACAAGTTAGACCATATTTCATCCCTACGGTGATGTCACTTGAGAAATGGAAGGATTAGATAATATTCAAAGACCCATTCAGATAGTGAAAGAACAATTATCTATGAATTCAAAGAAAGACAAAACGAAATATCCAGAGAATGTACACAAAATTTACCAGAATCCTAAAATTTGTTACTTTCCTCCAAGAAACTTCCAACCAATTTGGTCCTTTAATATCAATCATATAACAATGTCAATCACTTTGTTATTTTCTGCCAAGAAACTTCCTACAATATCCTTCCTGCAATTTCAACCGCAAATTAAGATAAAAATGATTGTATATCCCGTGCAAAAAAGGACAACCTTAAGATTTTTTTCTGCAATAATTGAAAATGATAATCTTCTACCCAACATGATACTACACGATATGTCACCAAACAGATATGTTTCCTCTAAGTAGCATCCACCTAAAATGAATTTTCAATCAGCTCGACAAAAATGGCGATGGAAGGGTGAGTATCGATGAGCCAATATTGACAGAGTTTTTACCATACATGCACAAAATCAAGACTAGCACAAAATCTGTACTTAGCTTAATTTTAGGACTTAATCAAATTAGTAAACTTGCCTTATGTATATTTTACATACATAGCTCATTGTACATCTATTTATTGAAAAGCTCAATACGAAATATAGAACAATTTAGTTCAATATTTCTCTCATCCTTCTTAACATGGTATCAGCCTAAAAAAAAAGATCCAGCCATTCTGCCATAGACGACAACAACACACCACCCATTCCATCCTCTTACCTTCTTCATCCCTCAGATTCTCCTAGTTTAATTCTTGCCGATAACCTTCTCACGGGATACAACTACCCTAATGGAAAAAAACCATGACAAGAGCCCTTAATGCCAAGACAAACTTGGTTTATCGATGGTGCCCTCACACCCCCTGAACCGACCAAACTAGAATATACTCAGTGAAACCAAATAAAGGATATGGTCCTTGCCTGAATTCTCAACTCCATCTGCCCTTCCCTTGCCAATTCTCTTGAATACCATACTAATCCCCACGATGTTTGGCTCGACCTCTCTTCCCATTTCTGCCATGGAAACAATGCCCGTATCCATTACCTAAAACGAGCCATCTCCTACCTGCAACAAACCACAAATTGTGTCCACGATTATTACAACCAAATCAAACAGATTTGGGATGAACTTGACCATCTCCAAAACCCAACTGACCTCAAAGACCTGCAAAAGCAGGTTGATGATGAACGTGTTTTTCAATTTCTCCTCTGGCTAAATGATTCCTTTGCTCCTCTTCGCATCCTAATCCTGGCCATGGATCCACTACCCTCCATAAGCAAAGTCTTCTCAATATTGTTTCAAGAAGAACAATAGAGACTCTTCAATCTTCAACCACCATTCTCAGAAACCTCGCAATGGCTACCCACACCACTGCTTGCCCATGACCCTCCCTCTGAAGTGCACAACATGTGGCAAAGATGGCCACATGTGTGAATGCAGTTGGACCAACATCGAGTACCCTCCAGGTCGAGAGCTTCGCACCAACATATCGTAGTCGTCCATCTTAGGGCAACCTCCTTCGATTGCAAAATTGGTCTTTCTCACTCTATCCACTTCAAGTTCGGTCCCTGGATTGTCACCGGAGCTGTATCAGAAGTTGCTCAGCCCCCTCGCACTGTCGTAAACTCCGAATGATCCATCCCCTACAAATTTCGTTGGTAACCTCTTATCCCCGTCTGATTTCTCCTTCAATCGACGCCTCCATTGGGTGGTGGACAGTGGTGCGAGCCACCACATCTGCCACCAATGTGACGCCTTTGCCGATTTGAAGCCCCTTACCTCTCCTTACCATATTCACTTTCCAACAGGGCGAAATATCCCAGTCGAAGGGCTGGGTACTTGTATTCTCTCCATTTCCTCAAATTAAAACACGTTTTCTATGTTCCCCTTTTGTCCTTTAATTTACTCTCAGTTTCCCAAATTGCCTTTCAAATTCCCAATTTCCGAAATATCACTGTTTATTTCAGGACTCTCAATCAATGAAGTCGATTGGAGCGGGTGATCTATGCAATGGGCTCTATGTGTACCGCCCCTCATCTTTGCTGCTCAATCTAATGCGAATAAGACCCTATGTCATCAATGTCTAGGTCATCCCTCAAGTTTTACTATTCTCAGCATTTTTAATTCTCCTTGTACTCTTTTTCTAAATGTGATGTATGTGCTCGTTCTAAGCACACAAGATTACCTTTTTCCAATTATGCGAATAAAGTGATTCTTGTTTTAATCGTATTTTTTGTGATATTTGGGGTGGTTATCGCACTACATCTTTATATGGAGCTCATTACTTTCTCACAATTGTTGATGATCTTTCTCTCACTACATGGATATATCTTATACGTTTTAAATCTGAGGCTTACACCCATTTAATGCACTTCTTTGCCCTTGTCCACAATCAGTTTAACACCACAGTCAAAATTATTAGAACTGATAATGGATAATAATTTCTTTCTTGTCAATTTCAAACATACCTACACAATCAAGGCATCATTCATGAATGTACCTCTGTTGAAACTCCTCAACAAAATGGCGTTACGAAGTGTAAACACTGAAACCTTCTGAATGTTGCTCGTAGTCTTTGTTTTCAAGCACACATACATCTACATTTTTTGGGGTAATTGTGTCCTCACCGCAACCTACCTCATCAACCGCACCCCTAGTCACACTCTCCAAAAAAATCACATTTTGAAATTTTGTTCAATAAACTTCCCAACTATGATCATCTTCATGTATTTGGTTGTCTTTTTTATGCACAAACTCTCAGTGCTCACCGCGACAAGTTTACTCCATGTGCCACTAAATGTGTCTTTCTTGGCCACCCAAGCACACATAAAGCTTACAAGCTCTATAATCTCAATACACAGTCCGTCTTCTATTCTCAAGATGTCATCTTCCACGAACAAACATTTCATTTCCAAGATCTTCCTAACAGTCCCTCCCTTCCCACTCCTATCACTCATTTTCCCGTCACTGAACCTATTATGTCTCCCTCTCATGACCTTCCTCCCTCTCCTGACTCTCATTACTTCCCCGACTCTCATGATTCCCTGACCCTCACAAACAATTCTCCCCCCGTTCCTCGCCCTCGCCTCACCATTACTCGACCTGCCTACCTTTAAGACTATATTTGTCCCACCTTACATGTGGAGCCCATGGCATCTACACCTACTTCATCGGCTTCAAGTACTGCTCACTCTTTGTCTGCTTTTCTTTCATATTCTCATTTTCCCCCTCAAATGTTACTTATTTGACTGCTCTTACCTCTTGTATTGAGCCCCCATGCTATTCTGTTGCTATCCGCCACTCTCATTGGCGTGAGGCAATGTTTGCTGAGCTTCATGCTTTAGAGGATAATTCGACCTAGACTCTTGAGCCTCTTCCTTCTGTGGTGCAAATAGGTTTTCAAAACCAAACTCAAAGTTGACGGGTCCATTGAGAGGTACATAGCTCGACTCATTACCAAAGGATAAACTCAAGTTGAAGGACTTGACTACCATGAAACCTTTGCTCCGGTCGCCAAAATGACCACGGTCCACTACTTACTGGCAGTCACAGCTACTAAAAAATGGATCATTCATCAGCTTGACGTCAACAATGCCTTCTTACATGTTGATCTTGATGAAGAAGTCCACATGACCCCACCACCCGGCTATTATCCTCAAGGGGAGACCCGTGTCTGCTGTCTCAGAAAACCCCTCTATGGCCTCAAACAAGCCTCCTGGAACTAGTTTTTTAAACTAACCTTTGTGCTTCTTGATGCAGGTTTTTATTAGTCTTTAGCGGATCATTCGTTGTTCACTCACATCACTTCCACCAGCATGAGCATCACTCTTGTTTTTGTTTACGTTGATGACATCCTGGTTGTTGGTAACGATATCTCTAAGATCGAGATTTTCAAGAAAATTCCCTCCACTCACTTCAAGACAAAGGACCTCAATTCCCTGAAGTACTTTCTTGGACTCGAAGTTGCTCGTTCTCCCAAATGCATCTTTCTTAATCAGCGCAAATATGCTCTCGACATTCTCTCTGAAAGTGGACAACTTGGGGCACGAACTGCTCATTTTCCTATGGAGCAACATTTGAAACTTAATACTCAAGATGGTGACCTCCTTCCTGATCCTAGCCTTTAACGCCGCCTCGTTGGCCGCCTCATCTATCTGACCATCACCGGACTAGACATTATTTATGCGGTCAACACACTCAGTCAATTCATGCATGCTCCTCAGGTCCCCCACATGACTGCAGCTACTAGAGTTCTCTGCTACATCAAAGGCTGACCGGCCAAGGCATCTTCTTCCCTTCATCCAATAGTATACATGTCACAGCTTATATAGATTCTGATTGGGCTTGCTGTCCCCACCACCCGCCACTCCACCATTGGTTACTTTATTAAGTTAGGTACCAATCCGATCTCATGGCGCACCAAGAAACAAAATATAGTTGCTCGCTCTTTATCGAACTATGGCAGTCACAACCTGTGAACTCACATGGTTAAAACAGCTTATCACTGATCTTGGTGTCGCTCATCCCGAGCCTTTCACTCTACATTGTAACAATCAATCTGCACTGTATATTGCACGCAATCTTGTGTTTCATGAGCGTATCAAACACATTGAGATTGATTGCCATATTATTCATGACAACTTGAGGAGGAGTATTGACAAATTTCTTACCATATATGCACAAAATCAAGACTTGCATAAAATCTGTAATTAGCTTCATTTTAGGACTCAATCAAATTAGTCAACTTGCCTTGTGTATATTTTCCATACATAGTTCATTGTACATCTATTTATTTGAAAAGCTCAATACGAAATGCAGAACAATTTATTCCAATATTTCTCTCATCCTTCTTCTTCACAGCTAAGGTGGCTCCTTCAAAGAATTGGTATCTATTCTTGCACATCAGATGAGAAAGAGTTATTTCTGGACAAAACAAGTCTTGATTTCACCGATTTCTTGTTCTTTTACGACGCAATTATCAACATGGACCAAATAAAGCTCAGAGAAAATCAAGATAGCTTAATCGAGAAATATATGCCTAAAGCATTCGAGGTTTTTGACTCGAATGGTGATGGTTTGATTTCGAGTGAGGAGTGGATCGTTGTTGTAACACCAACTGCGCTAAATAAATAACATTAATTAATATCTACTCCAATCATCTCTTATTTTTTTTTCTAATTACTTGTTCAAAACGATGACACCAGTCATTAATGTCAAGTCTTATTTAATTTGTTTTCCTCTCTTATTTTTTACCGAGTTCAGTTTTTAATCTTCTTATTTTTATCCGTATATTATACGCCTCATATGAACGTGAAACCAAAATTCATCAAATTACTTCTAATTATAGGTTGTATAAGTAAAGAAGACACGTTTTTTATTGTATAAATTAATTAACTAGTCGACATATTTATAAATAAAATAACTCTATAGTATCTTTTCTTGTATAAATGGTTTTGCAAAAATTCATTTTTCATAATGGATGATTTTATTTTACGTGTAAGTCATAAAATCTTTGGTTGGCTGAATAAAATAACTTGAGAAAAAAAAAATTATTTACAAGGATGAAATGACCACTCTACCAAATTATATGAAAACTTGAATTCTACGGCATTATCGGTGTTGATAAATAAAGAGAATAAAAGAAGTAATTTAATGAATTTTGGTTTCACTCTTAGTTCATATGAGTTGTATAATATTCCAACAAAATTAAGAAGATTAAAAACTAAATTTAATAAAAAGTAAGAGGGGAAAACAAAGTAAAATACGATTTAAACATTATCGACATGCGTCGTCATTTGAGTAAAAATAAGATAGAGAAATGGAGTAGATATTAGTTATAATAAAATGATCATGTGTTATTAATTGAGCGGACCATCCTACTATGTATGCATATATGACCGTTCCATCAAAGTTTACAATTGAAGATACACTCCTTTATATTTTATCGCAATTCGATTACTAAAATGGAACATATTCTCGAGGTTTTAAGGTTGTCAAAGAACAATTATCTATGAAATGAAAGAAAGATGGGGAAAAATCCAGAGAAATCTATGAATTCATTTTAGAGCAGAACCAGAATATGCTGAAATTCCTAGAAATTTCGTCCTGTAATCTCAATCACAAAAGTCTTTTTCATTAAAGAATGTCAAAGAATTTGTTCATTTTTGCCAAGAAACTTCCCGTAATGTCAAACCACGAGTTAAGATAAAAATGATTTGTATATTCCGTACAAAAAAAAAAAAAAAAACAA
>CADEPD010118743.1:0-11098 GCA_902829195.1 Fraxinus dipetala
TTTTGTATATTCTTCATTGTACTATAAATAGGCTATAATAGTGTGTATAAATTATCATTCAAGAAATATAGAAATAAATAATTTTGATTTCAAGTAGACTCTAAACCAAGCAGACATTCTTGTTGAGCATGAGTGTTGTTCCAATAGTAACCACTGACACTGCCAGTCAAGGGTAAGGATCATCTACTCCTAGATACCTTTATGGTCAATGTACTTTGCAGACTATATAATGGTAACAATTTGTACGTGGCAGTCAACATGTGAATAAAAAACAATCAGTGAACTTTGTGCCAAAAAATACATCATTTAGTTTTAAAATGATATCAATCACACTGCTTAAGTTTATCTGCCTGAAGTCAAGCTAAATGCCATAAGCTATAAAATCAACAGGCAGATATGACTTCAAGCAACAATTTGATACCTGACCTTTAGGTGATGAAATGCATATAGTTACCTTCATGAGAGAGTTATGTATTGATTCAACAACATCATCACAGGACCTACAAGCATTAAAGTCATAAGCTTTGGACAGCACTTAACAGGAAAATCCAAAATCAATAAATCAGCACCTGTAGTAAAAAAATGTACATAATATTTACCTGCCAGACAAAATTTGACTGAGGCAGAAATCACCCAATTCCTTTGATAGCAAGCTCCAATCTCGCCGAACCATATCAAGTCCTTTCCGCTCAATGGTCTGCACCAAACTCAAAGTCAGGAACATTCAATGGAAAACAGCATATTGAAAAGACTTCTATAGAATCTCAACAGATACATTACAAGCTACCACATAAGGTTTGCCATCCTTAAACAGCACCTTTACTGCTGCATATTTCTTCTTCTTCAGTAGTAGCATTCTCTTGTACAAGCCATCAAGGTCAATTTCCAGGCACCTATATTTCTTGTTGACCTGTGCAAAGAAACAAGAGCCAACATATATATATCATATCAAGGCAACAGGCCCAGATTTGGGGATAAACACATCTAGCAGGAAATCAGAAAGATGCAAATGTTTATACTTTTAAAGCCAGATAATAGGGATGAATGAAATTATTCAAGTGCACCAAGCTTTTGTTTTAATAGAGCTACCTTCATGGTTCATAAAATACACATTACAAAAGCAAAAACTTAATAGTATCGATCATTAAAAATATCCATGCTAGTGACTCATATGCCTCTTTGTTTGATAGGAATCCCAAAACCAACTGGCATCAAGTGGAGCACCCACGATCAATCAAAGCATCTCACAGTTTCTGAACTAATTGATACAAGAGGACTATATTATATCCTAATACCTCTTACACGTGACCCATGAGAACAGATCCTGACGTGGCAAAACATGAACAGCAGAAACAATCTGGTAACACCCAGTGAAATTGAACCTAGAGTGGCAAAGATCAAACAAGGGGAGAAGCTAACATGGTAAAGTACGACAAGAAATGAAATGACATCACGTGGACAACAGCTGGGGTGAAAATTCAAGGCCAAGCTTAGATAACATAATAAAGAACTTGAATTTGCATTCCAAAACCAATTGGCATTAAGTGGATTAGCTCAGGACTATTTATGGCATCAGAGTTCGCTAATTAGATGGAGAAACATCATATATATAAACAGTATCAAATGAATAGAGGAATAAATTTCATCCTGGCAATTGATTTACACAGGATACACAGATTTCGTTCATAAAATTAATAAACTGGGATTTTACCAAGATATTTGATAATCAATAAATAGCTATTTTAATTCAAAACCTACCTCTTGAATGACCTTGCCCGCAATCGATTTCGCTTTTCCAATGTCATCTAGTCCACTATAAATCATTATTCTCCATAAATAACCTACTTGAGAAAGATAAATCACGCATCAGGCTTGACTGCTCAAGGAGGGAATCCCAGACAAAGGCTGCAATTTGACTTTTATAAAATCTGTGATTTATTATAAGATTGACCTCTAAGTTCAAAGTATTCTGAACAAGATCAACAGTACTTTGAAGTATCTCCCTTCCCTTCACAGAAATAAGTAAACTGGTTATCAGCATTATCCATTTACTATTTTCCTACCCATGGTGTATTTATTTGATATTAGTAGCTAATGAACTTCTTACTTGTTGTGTAACAATTTCTGCCAACGGCTTTGCAAAGAATCTGGAGTTGGAGAATCCCAGACATCCATAAATACTGCAGACCAAATTTGTTCACCGGAGAAAGGAGTAAGGCCATAGTTAAGAAACCACAAGAATCAATTGGAAGGAAACAACAGAAACCTGTTTGCTGTCAGCTTTAGAGCTTGCTGATGTATGTCAAGTTGTTGAAACTTGAGACCAGATGCTGTTTTTAACCATGATTTCACCATTCTCCTCCTCTCCACCAAATTCTTTAGTAACTACAGGTACATGTTGATTATTCATTAGAAATAATGAACTATAGGCGGAGTCAAAATCATAAGAGGCCATTTACAACTCCATTCATCTGAGGTCGCCAGTAACTCAGGTTTTTGTTTTTATACAACTACATATTTGCTAGCAAAGAATAAGTTGGAAACTTGGAAACAAAAGCAAGAAAATCTAGAAAGGGCTATGCTTGTTTAATTGGAAGGGGCAATGAATAGTAGAAGAAAAAAGTAACTGAGCACTCACCCATTCATCATTAGACAATTTACAGGTTACTAGTGGTAAGTAGAAATCTTTCCCTCAATTCACATGCTTCTCTGCCAACCATGCTTATCATATACCACATAATTTTTTTGAAATCAAACTAATGAAATCAGATTTTTACCTTTTATTGCTGAAATCAAAGAACATTGGAATTGAACCTTGTGACTTCGCTCAAAACATAAATATGGTTTCTAGAAAACACATTACCTACAACGAAAAAGAAATTGTATTTTTTTTTTCCTCTAATGAAAAAATGCTGGCCTTTCTACTTACGCGGATACATAAGCCACACCGTGTCTCTGATGCATATGTTTCACATTTCGCTGAGGTTAAAGTCATGTCAACTAATGTACATCTTGAAAGGTTCCACGATGAAATCAATCTCCAGTGCAATCCCCCCATCCTTTTATGAAGATGTAACTATATCTACCCTGACCTTGCTGAAGAATACACTGATACATTAAAGAATTTCAAAACTTTCAACCAGGCAGATCTTTCATAACTAAAAACCTGATATCAAGTTTATTTTCTCTAAAAGTATGGTTCATGTATATCATTGAATCCTAATTATGGCATCCTTATTGGAGATAAAAATCTTCATTTCAGTCTGCAGATGACTTATTGATTTGTTTTTTTCACTGCATTCCCAAATCTGACATCAAAAGAGGACGAAGATTCCATGTTTATTGAGATGCTTTACCTCTGGTAGAACTCCAGTAGTTTTAGCACATGGTAAATGGGAAACTGATCCATCTGCAAATCTTTCAACTGTTGTGAAACATATATTGTACTCCTGCAAAAATAAAAGCAGAATGCTAATGGTGCATAATAGAGCGCATAAACCATATTCATCACTTCCAACAATGGGAGAGAAGGGGTGCAAAGCAGAACAATGCAAATAATTTACCTGAATAATAGAAGGGTAAAGACTGTTGAAATCCAAAAGTAATATATACTTGTCATATAAACCTTTTTTAGGCTCCAGAACTAATCCACCTGCATAGGAAGGTCCCCTTTTGGTTTTTCCATGTTCAATCTCTGAAGGCTCGTTATTAAAATTTGTATCATCAGCATCTACGTCATCAGTCTCTTTCCCCTCAACACCACTAGACAGTGCACGTTTTGTTGTCTTCATTTCCTTGGACTGAGAGGAAAACTTGTCTGGGGCAATAAATTTCTTTGAATGGAAAGCATGCAATAACAGATACTCTACTCTTTGAGCCCTTGCACCCTGAAATTAAACAAATCATTCCTTATCAGACTTTGTAATCCAAGCATTGTACTGAGTTGATTTCTCACTGTAAACTTCACCTGGAGAGTTTTCCCCCAAAGATTTCCACTAATACTAGTCAGTTGACGTGTGAGTGGAAGAACACTCAAGTGGAACATAAGTTCCATAGACAACCATGCATCTGTTTCACCATATTCGATCTGCAAATACTAGATGTGTAAGAAACATATTATACATTCATAAATAGCATGAATGGTTTTCAATTAAACAATAAAACAATGTTTCATGCAATGCAGTAAAAAGGCTTAGGCACTGGACTAATAAGAAAGATAGTCGACATTATCCAATCAAGTGTTAACTTTCTGTGATAATTCGAGATTGTGGCTCATATCACCTGTATTACCAACTGGAAAACCTGTGTTAATAACTACAAAGTATGAATGTTTCAGAAAGTTTGAATTTTATAGAGATATTGTGGTTATCAACCGACACCCTCATTTTAGGTAATAGACAAGATTCTTCTATTCCTGTACTTAGACATGCTCTCACCCTTAATTTCAGAACATGAGCATTAGAAAACATGACCAGAAACAGGACTTACAAGTTCCAAAAGTGATTCAGAATTTTGGAACATCTGAGGAATATCGTGCAGAGTGATCTCCCTACGATCTTTATTTAGCTGTGTTTTCGCCAATTGTGTTAAGGAATAGCTAACCTGAACGAAGAAGAAAGCCAGAAAATAAGATCCTTTAAGCTACACTGAACGCTATAACAATTATATTACCTATCTCTTCGTTTTTTTTATTCAATATAACCTACCTCTTTTAATAGATCACGAGAACATATATAAGTATCACATAAGAGACGGCCTGCAATGCAAGATAAGATCCCTTGGCTTGCTCCTGAGCCAAACATGAAACTTCCTTTATTAAGTTTGGGCATGACAGAGCGCTTGAGACGACCTACTTTTGACCACATACTGCTGGGCACTCTGCAAGCCTGCACCATACCATAAGAAGTATGTGGGACAACAAGAGGATGGTGTCCCTTCCATTACATGATAAAAAGATCCAGACACAACGCAAATAATGCCGATCCCAACTTGAACATTATTGAATTTAATGTATAAAGAAGCCTGTTGTAACATGACATGGGGAGGCTGAGTACTAACTAGTCAGATCAGCACCAGAAGTATGAAATTCATATCATTGAATTTTGGAAGTGTAGCTCAAGGGTGAAGCTCTTCTAAAATGGCAAAGACCAAATTGAATGCTTTGACAACCTACAAACCTGAACTCTGTGAAGGAGGACGTCAAGGTCAAACCCAGATATGTTGTGCCCAACTAGAACATCACTATCCAATTTGTGCAACTCAATCATCAGTCGATTTAACAAAGCTCTTTCACTGAGAAAAAAGCACAGAAGGGAGGGAGAGAAAGGTGTCAGCAACTAGAATTGCATAAGTTTACAAGGAAATATATTGAAAGAGAGTAAGAAGGCAATTGGCATGATTTACAACAGAACGTGCCTGCTTTCAAAGCTAATGACATTTGATCTAGCCTTTTCATTTCTCTCAGCTGCCTCTTTGGTAAATCCCATAGGAAATATGCCTCCCTCAAGCTTGCGCACGACAGTAAAATGACTAAGCATTTCGGGACGAGTCCACTCTGAGCTCAACATGGGAGTATCAATCTGGAAGGTCCAACATTCATTAATATGTGATTTTGTTGTGATACTACAATATAAAAAAATTCCCTGCTCACTTAGCCTTGCATCAAATGGAGTACAACATAAAAAGAGCCAGATGTACATGGACTGCAATTACAGCTTGAAAGTTAATTGATGGCTCCATATAATATAGATTCCAACTCAATTACATAATGTATTCACCGTATAATGAAGAGCTTAGAGAGCTTGCAATTTGAAACCATGGTTTAAATGGGGGAAAATGTAATACATTCCACCCAAAAAAAAAAGATTCAGAAAAAAGAGTAGTACTTAAATCAGAAAACAAAATAAACATGAATCCTAGTAATTCCATCAATAGCAAGCTTTTGGCCTATACCTTTGCCTTACGACAGCAAATGACAGATGCAGAGACAATTTCATTTCCGTTCTGTTTTTCGTTGATGATGGTTTTCAAATTTATTGCCACAACCACCACTGGAGGAATCTCTGAAGTAATGGTCGAGGAAGTTGGAACTTTAATGTCTTTAGGACAATCAACAGTGACCTCAAACTTACACCAGCTCACCTGTCCAGAATGTGGAAGTCAGAAATCAAGCAAAATAATCTGTGGTATGCAAATACAAGATTGATATAAATGATAGAGCACATAGAGCAGTGTAAGCCTCACATGTTGAGTAGCCGGACAGCTGGAAAAATTCGAAATTGATATCCATGAAGGTCCTTTTATTTTCCTTTTAACGAGAAAGAGCTCCAAGGCACTGCAAACAACAATGCTGATTAGAAATCTTTCATTCATTAAATGGTATACATTAGGTAAATAGAATAATATCCAGATACTTTTCAATACAATAATCCTCCGTACAGCAATTCAACATTCAAAACCCAGTGAATTTCTCCTTAAAACGGATTAAAGAGATTGAGAGGTACTTGTATCACAGAATATAATTGAGGAAAACATATAAGTCCTCAACCAGGTAAACAAACAAACCCAAAGCAAATGTAAGCAAAATATATCAACTGAGAGCTATGAAAAAACCCTGTATATTTTTTGCTTTACTAATTACTAGTTCAAACAGCAGCACATAATAAATGTGAACACCAAAACCCATGCCAAAAGTTAGGATTTTGTATGCTAGAAGAAACTTCAATATCTGAACTTCTGGAAAACGAGACAGCTCTAATGAAACCTGCTATGAGTTCCAAGCAACGCATAGAAGTGATCCCCCTTGAGATCTGATGGCAGAGGTGGATCCTGTAAAGGCAGAGGACACAAAATAAATACGATTCACAATTATCCTCCATTCTTCTCACGTGATAGTTTCAGAATCATGACCATTCAATCTCTTATATTCACTTAA
Source organism: Fraxinus dipetala (assembly GCA_902829195.1). Taxonomy (NCBI): domain Eukaryota; kingdom Viridiplantae; phylum Streptophyta; class Magnoliopsida; order Lamiales; family Oleaceae; genus Fraxinus; species Fraxinus dipetala. Next base: position 6,935 of record CADEPD010118743.1, read on the forward strand.
ATACCTACTTAAACTACTAAGAGATTGTATTTAAATCCTACCAGATTCGTAAAAACAAATATTAACAAACCTTAAATGGATAATTGATCTTGAGGACATAATTCTTCCCTTGAGGTATGTCTGTTCGCTCAAAAGCATAATTTCTCTATGAAGTAAAAGAACACAGAATGAAAAGTTGAAGAGTTGATTATGCAACATTAACTGTGCATTTACAACAGATCTGAATGCTGATAACTTCTAAGTGTCAGAAGAAAAAGAATATAAAATAAGGTATTACAGAATTGAATTACTTCATCAACTGATTAATTTCACAAAAGACCTAATTCATCATATCAACTACTATCCAAACTTTGACAGGTGCCATGCTAAAACTTGAAATGTTACGATCCACTAACTGCTTTGCCATTTCAGTTTTCACGGCTGATGCCATCTCCTAACATCAGAAAAAAGGCCCATCAAAATAGAAAGAAACAAAATGAATATATAGTCATACAGCAGCACGATATTACATGCAGCCGAGTGCATAAAGTGGTTTGAGACTCTTCCACATCTCTCTCTAGCTTTGCAATTGTGTCTTTATCAACTGCGGATGACATTCGGGATTTTTCACCATCTTTATCTTTCTTCATGGTTTCTTTAAAATCTTTAAGTGACATTCGAGTCTCTTCAACGTCCCTCTCTAGCTTAGCAATTGTGTCATTGTGCAGAAAAGGAACTGTTGGGAATGCATAAACACATCTTTGCATGTTCTTTACAACCACACAGCAACTGTGATATGTACTTCCAGCTTTGACCTTAGTCACAATAACAAATATCAGATGTTAAAATTTAAAATTCACATTTTCAATGCATTTTAAATCATAAAGAAAAAGCAAATTCACCGAAGTACACGCATAACTAGTAAACCAAATAACAAATGGCAACATTAGATCGGGATGTTGTTGTACAGCAGAACCCATTCCCACCCATGCTGCATGTGAACTCGATCCATCGCAAAATGAAAAAAACTTGACTCACTATTCCAGGCCGAACAAGGAATTTTCTAACCAAGATGCAACAGTATACCAACTAAATTGTGGCTAGAAAGTTATGTAACACGCACATAGCTGATGCTTGGAAATGCTTTCAAAGCCAAAGTTAGATAATGAATTATCATGATCAAGTTCCCACAAATTCAGGCTGCACATCGTAATCAAATGTCAAAAGAGAGTAGACATGACAAATATATTTCACAGCATAACCAGGCCATAGACAGTGTAACATACTTTTCCGAAGAGATAAAGATTCCCAGCATTAGCACCATAAATTTCCTCGTGTGCATCAAGTATGTAGAAAGGCAATAACCCTTTGGAATCCACTTCAAAGTCAGAATTTTCCTTGTTGCTAGAGCTATGGATTTCCCCAACTGCATGTCCCTTTTCTCCAGAACTCCTTAAGGCCTGCCATCCCACAGTTGCACTCAAACCCAGATTCTTTGCCTCCTTTATTTTTGCATTGAGAATGAACGCTTTTTTCTCCTCCTTCGCAGCTGACTCCTCCTTTACTTCAACCCTGTTTAACAAACTATCTTCATTCCCGTTTCTATTTTCCAAAGATTCACTATTTTCCTTCCTTTCCTCTTTTGATTCATTATATGACATCCCGCCTTCTTCAGGTTCCTTAGGAATAACCTTCTCCTCACCCATCATACTTTCACCCTGTTCCAAATGGTGCAATGACTCACCGTTTACATTGCCACAATTAATGTCGTTTATTTCATCTGCAACACTCAAATTAACACCGCCAGTAACAGGTTTCTCAAGCTTGGCCGATGCATCATTCAGATTACATGGAACAAAACTCCGCAAACTATTCATGTTCCCTCTCCTACGCTTCTCCCTATCATTCTCATCGGGCGCAAACTCAGCAATCACTTCATCAACAATACTATCGCACGACAAATTAGTGGCTTTATTATCCTCCCTATTTTTCTTAAACACCGATGATGTGAACATATTAGAAATCCTCTGCCTGCCCATCAATGCAGCTGCCGATTGCAGAGACGAGGGCTTTTTAGTAATTTCTCTCTCTTTCTTCTCCACATTATTATTATTTTTCTTTCTTTTAGGCCTCTCGGATTCTCCCTCGGATTCTTCAGATGAAAAGGAGACGCCGGCTAGGGACCAATCCTCTTCCTGGCCCTCATCTCCATACCCTAGGCCGTTATCATCGATTATGAAACCCTTGACTTCTTTCCGGCGCTTCGCAACTAGAGCTTCGTACTCGTCTTCGTCCACAGTGTCGTAGATCGGTTGTTCCACCTTGATTTGAAAGTCAAGGTCCCGGCGACCACCGCTCCGGAGAGCCTTCAGCCGCTCGAGTGCCTCCGCACGCGCCTCAGCAGCTGCGCCACGGGTCCGACGCCTCCCGGCTACCGTTGGCTGCTCATTGGACATTCTCTCTCTCTCTCTCTCTCTCTCTCTCTCTTACTATATGTAGATCTATGCTCTATACAGGGAGGGTGGAATTGGGAAGAAGAAGAAAGAAATGGCGGGAAATGTGTTTTTGCGCCAAAAGGAAAGGAAAGGAAAGAAGGTACACTTATTTGTGGGCTTGGCAAACAGGAGATTTCGTACCGGCAACTTACAAAAATATATAAAAAATACTTTGTAAAGTTAAGTGACACTTTTTAATACAATGTCACTTTTTAAAATTAAGTATGTTACGTTTACAATATCACTTTTATTATAAATAATTGTTTGTCATTCAAGAAAGTGATAAAAATTCAAAAGAAGTAATAAACAATAAAAAAAGTAACAAATACTAAAAAAGTTATATAAATTAAAAAGAAAAGTGACAAAAAATTTAAAAACGACAAATACTAAAAAAAAGTAACAGTGCCACTTTTTTAATTAAAAAGTTACACACGATCTACCAATTGAGAAAATGGTCAAGTTAAGTATTAACAATAACATAGTTTACCCAATAAATACTAAACGTCAATTTTTAAAGTTGAGTGTTACTCTTTTATTATATCACTTTTATTAAAAAGTTACGTTTGTCATTCAAAAAAGTGATAGAAACTCAAAAAGAAATGACATAAATTTTAAAACAAGTGAAACACTCATAAACGTAACAAAAATTTTAAAAAGTGAGAAAACGCCCAAAAAGTGTCACAAAATCTACCCACTTGAAAAAATTGTCAAATATTAACCAGACCAAAATAGCTCCAATTGAACACGTTTTTACAAGAAAAAATAAAAGAAATCAGTTAACTTTATCTTTACATCATGTTTTCATTTCAAGTGTTAATAGAGCATGATTCATTACTCCATTTCAAATAGTGATTAAAGCAATAGGGCAGCAGCATTAGTAATCATACAAGTGAGATAATTTAATTTCTCTAAGTAGCCTTAGAATTATGGGGTTCGTTGGTTGAAACAGCTCGTGGGTAAGAGTTTCTCAACAAGAATTTTGGAGTTCTCTGTGAGTTGGATGATTCCGAGATGATTCCAAGGTTTGAGATTTTGAGGTGTTTTGAACGTATTATTTACGGGTTAAATATTTTAATTAGGAATTATGCTATGTATACATAAAAATATAAATAATATTTGACACAAATACCACATGGCGACCCCCTGTGCCCCAACAGGGGGCCGCCATGTGGCTATTATGTTAACTCTTATGGATAATGCTATGGACCCTTTAATTAGTTGTAAGCGGATTATTCTAATTTATTATTTTTTGGGGGGTAATTGCTGAATTTCCTCATTTCATATTTAGCCCCTGTTTGGGCTCCATTCCATAGCATTACCCTTTAATTAGTTGTAAGCAGATTATTCTAATTTATTATTTTTTGGGGGTAATGACTTAATTTCCTCATTTCATATTTAGCCCTTGTTTGGGCTCCATTTTATCAAGAAAATACATTTTGAAATAGTAAAAAATTGGAGAATATGTGGTTGACAAATAAAGAAAATTTTTGATTTTGCGTGTAAAATTATTTTATGGAAGAATGCGTAATTGAAAATGAGTATTGAAGAAGTGAATTTTGAGAATAATGAGGCTCAAACATAGGCACCCCTTTTTGGGGAAAATGAATTTTAAAATAGTTATATTTTGGGAAATATATAGTTAAAAATAAGAATAAGTTTTCAATTTAAATGTAAAATTATTTTATTAAAA